>JAHIAM010005265.1:0-42660 GCA_021605205.1 Aegilops longissima
AGGAGCCCTGCTTGATTGTTTCTTTGGCGTTGTTGAGTCTAGAACAAAAATGTTTTGAGTCTTAGGATTATATATATCGGAGTAGGATTCTTTTACTCCCGGTCCCTTAAACTCTGGTGAGGTCTCTGGCGTAGAAGTTTTGACTCTCCTCTCCTCAAATTTCACTAAAAAATTTTTTAGGATCACGCGGGTATCTTGGAATCGTTCCGATGGTTTTGTGGCGAGAACATTGTTCTTGGTGCCTCGACATTTAGGGGTTGTGGCGGTGTCGGGGAGTTGAGCTCGGTGTTGTCGTCACAATTTTATCGTTGCGATTCTGAATACTGAGCTTTGCCGACATCGAAAATCTCTTTTGTACAGTTGTTGGTGAGATAACCCGATAACCCGATCTTGGGCGAGCTCGGGAGTATTGCCATGACTCATTAACGGATGCTTTTGGAAGGTCGAGGTACCACGATTTCGAAGGTTTCTTGGTTATGTGTTGTGGATGGATACAACTGGATCTAGGTATTGTTAGTTTGGGTGATATATTTTGTGTCCCTGTATCCCCAACACCTGATTGCATAACCAGAAAGTTTGGGAGTTTATAGAGTGGGTTCAAGTAGCTCTTAGCATTTCTTCCCTTGAATATTTGGTTTGTGATTGGGTAATCCTTACCACTTATTTGTTCGATCCGTACCTTGTTATTTTTCATCAACCCTTAATCAAGTGGCTTCTCACCTTAATGGGCGTGTGATGTTAGCTTTGGAATTCATTCGTTCATCCTTGTTGAATGTTTATTGTGAAGACTATATGTTGCAATTTCTATCCGTTGATTCAACTTGTCTATCTGTCTATCAAAGTGCTAACGGATGTCACCCTCTTGAGGATGGCTCCATAGCGTCGAATCCGAAGCGAAATGATGGGAGTCGATCAGACCTCCACCTCCACCTCCGCCTCGGAGCATGGCAACTATCATGGCAGCCACCAATGCAAATGCTCAGATGATTTTGCAACTCTTGCAGAAGCGTACCCAAGGGCAAGGCAATCAAAAATCAAGGCCAAGGCAACAACCAGCCGCACTTTGCTACCCTCAATCAGTTCCTCGCTAATCAGCGAAGTCTTTCAGCTTACGTAGCCGAGGCCACGAGGCGCGACGATTGGCTTGTGGACATCTGCAAACATTTTGAATGTAGCAATGTCAGACACTGAGGACTTTGTCAAGTTTGCTTCGTTTCAACTCAAGGACCAAGCTGCCGAGTGGTACCGACAATACAAAGATTCGGAGGAGGTCGTGTAATTACAGGATGAGTTCGCGAGACTTCAAAGCTCACCACATTCCGAAAAGTGTTGTTGAGAGCAAGCGTGAGGAGTTCCGCAATCTCAAGCAAGGCAACATGTCGTGTATCAATACAATATCCAGTTCGAGCTTCGCTCGCTTTGCTAAGCAAGGCGTCCACGATGAAAAAGTATGATCTATCAATTCAGAGGTGGTCTCGGAGAAGATCTGCAATTAGCTCTCGTGCTTTTGAGCGGAAAAGTATGATGAATTCTACAACATGGCCTTTGAAGCAAGAAGCTGCCCAGCTCAAATGTGAGGCTTCTAAGAAGAGAATCAGGGATGCAGTTCAGTCTTCTTCTTCCTCTCAAGTGGCAGCTAAGCGGCAGAAGTTCTACCTTCCTCCTCCTCCGTTCAAATCAGCCTTATCAGCGAGAAGAACTCGGTGGTCGTGGATCTTCCCACCCACCCAACCCAGGCTATCAGAACAAGTCTAATTCTCAAGCTCCAAGGTCAAATGCTCCTTATCACCGTCCTCTCTCGGTGACTTGCAACAAATGTCGTGAGAAAGGTCACTATCACGAACAAATGCTTCAACCAAAGCGCCTTCCGCCTCCTCCTCTGTGAAATCTTCAAGCAATGCGGTGGTCAAGCATAATCCCAAGTCTGCAAAGGTGAACATGATGAATGCAGCTCAAGCGGAGGATTCTTGAGATGTGATTATGGGTAATCTTCGATTAATGATATTCCTGCAAAAGTTTTATTTGATCTGGTGCATCGCATTGTTTCATGTCTAGATCATTTGTTGCAAAGCATGATTTCATTTGAAATGTTGGAAAAACCCTTGGGAGTTGTTTCTCCGGCCTCTTCTATGAGGGCTACCACAATGATTCGGATGTTTCTATCAAGATGGGCGACTATAGATTTCTTTCTAAACCATTTGTTCTTGGTGACTCGGATATTGATCTTATTCTCGGGATGGGTGGCTTTCTCGGCACAAAGCTCAGCTTGATTGTGCTGCGGGGAAATTCAATTGACTCACTCTTCTAATGATGTGATCATCTATGCGCTCGTGATGAAACCATTGGTTGTTTTCTCTCAATGAGAAGGCGAATTGGATGCTATCTCTCGATTCGGTCGTTTGTGAGTACCAAGATGTCTTTCGGAAGAGCTTCGGGAATGCCTCCTCACCGGCCAGTTGAATTCGTTATCGATCTTGAGCACAGCTTGAACCCGTTTGCAGCGTCCATACAAGCTTGGACCTAATGAGCTGAAGGAATTGAAGAAGCAGCTCGATGAACAAGAGCGTCTGGGTTTGATCGGACGAGTTCATCTCCTTGGGGTTGTGGTGTTCTTTTGTCCGGAAGAAGGATGGCGCGGACCGACTTTGCGTCGATTACCGTCCATTGAATAAGAAGACAATCAAGAACAAGTATCCACTTCCCAACATCAATGAGCTTTTGAGCAACTCAAAGGTGCTAAAGTGTTCTCCAAGCTTGACCTTCGTATGGGTTATCATCAAATTCGCATTAAGTGAACAAGATATTCCCAAGGCATTGAGAACAAGCTTTGGTTCTTATGAATATCTGTCATGTCTTTCGGCCTTGTCAATGCTCCTCCAACATTCTCTCGAATGATGAACTTCATCTTCAACCCCTACACCAATGAATTCGTCTTGGTCTATCTTGATGATATTTTGGTCTTCTCCAAGAATAAGAAGGATCATGCCAAACATTTGCGATTGGTGCTCGACAAGCTCGAGTATCAATTCTATCTGAAGTTTTCCAAATGTGAATTTTGGCTTGATGAAGTTCTTTACCTTGGTCACATCATCTCCGCCAAGGGCATCGCTGTTAATCGAGAAGGTGTGCTGCGCGTTGTGAATTGGGAACCTCCTCGGAATGTCAAGCAGCTCCATGATTTTCTTGGTCTTGCAAGCTATTGCGAAGATTCGTTGAGAATTTCTCTAAGATTGCAAAGCCTCTTTCCAACCTCCTCGAGAAGCATGTGAAGTATGTCGGTCTCCGAGTGTGGCGTTGCTTTCAATACTCTCAAAGAAACTTCGTCACAGCTCTGTCTTGACTCCTCTGATGAATCCAAGCCATTGAAGTTTTACTGTGATGCTTCTCTTCAAGGTCTCGGTGCTGTGTTAATGCAAGAGAAGAAAGTTGTGGCCTATACCTCTCGTCAGCTGAAGCCCAGCGAAAAGAACTACCCCTCACGATCTTGAGTTGGCGGCAGTTGTCCATGCATTGATAACATGGAGACATCTCTTGTTGGGAAGGAAAGTGGACATTTTCACCGATCACAAGAGTCTCAAGTATATCTTCACTCAACCCAACCTCAACCTCGAGCAAACTCGATGGGTGAAATGATTCAAAAGTACAACCCAAGTATTGAATATACTCGGGCAAGGCCAATGTGATTGCAGATGCTTTGAGCGGGAAGGCTTCTTGCAATAGTTTAATCCTCAAGCCCTTCCAACGGATCTTTGTGAAGCTTTCCATAAGCTGAATCTTCAAGTTGTTCCTCAAGGCTTTCTTGCCAACCTCATAGTCTCTCCTACTTTGGAAGACCAAATTCGTGAGGCTCAACTCCTGGATACCATGGTGAAAAAGGTGAAGCGTGGTATCGACAAAGGCATTCAAATACAAGTGCTTCCACATTGATGACAAAGATACTCTTTTCTTGAGGACGGATTGTGGTTCCTAAGGGTGATCTCGTAAAGTCATTATGAGCGAGGCACAATTCCCTTCTATCCATTCATCACGGAAATGCGAAGATGTACCATGACCTCAAGCGGTCATATTGGTGGACTCGAATGAAGGAGAAATTGCTCAATTCGTGAATGAGTGTGATGTCTGCGGAAGAGTGAAAGCGAGAACACCAACGACCAGTTGGTCTCCTCCAACCTCTTGCTATTCGAGAATGGAAGTTTGATCATATCGAAATGGACTTCGTGACTGGATTTCCTAAGTCCAAGCGTGGAAATGATGCTATCTTCGTTGTCATTGACAAGCTTACTAAAGTGGCTCATTTTCTTCCTATCAAAGAATCTATCACAGCAGCTCGGTTGGCGAGCTATACACCTCGGGATTGTCTCCTTGCGGCATTCCACAATTGATCTCTTGGACCGTGGAAGCATCTTTACCTCCAAGTTTTGGGATTCTTTTGAAGGCCATAGGCACCAACATTCGTTTCAGCAGCTTTCCATCCTCAAACAAGTGGCCAAGTCGGCGAGTCAATCAAATCCTTGAAGATATGCTCGGGGCTTGTGTCATTTCCTTCGGTATGAAATGGGAAGATTGTCTTCCATATGCCGAGTTCTCCTACAACAACAGCTTCCAAGCGAGTTCGGGCAAGGCCCCATTCAAAATTCTCTATGGCAGAAAGTGTCGTACTCCTCTCAATTGGTCCGAGGCAGGTGAGCGCCAACTTCTTGGCAGCGACTTGATCCACGAAGCGAAGAAATGTGCAAAGTCATTCGTGAGAATCTCAAAGCAGCGCAATCGCGCGGAAGAACTATTATGATGACAAGCACCGTGATGTGGCTTTTGAAATCGGAGACCATGTCTACCTCCGCGTCTCTCAATGAAAGGCACTTTCGTCAACCCGGTATCAAAGGGAAGCTTGCCCCTAGATCGTGGGTCCTTTCAAGATCATTGGCAAAAAGCGATCTAGCCTATCAACGAGCTTCCGTCCAACCGGCGAATGTGCGCGATGTGTTTCGCGTGTCACAACCATAAGTGCTTCAAGACTCTGAATGCACTATCAACTTGAAGAAATTGACCTCCAAGAAGATCTCTCTTATCATGAGCACCCGTTGCTATTCTTGAAGAAACCGGCGCAAGACTACGCAACAAGTCAATCAAATTCCTGAAAGTGAAGTGGTCACACCATTCCGACCAGAAGCCACACAGGGCCGAGGATCACCTCCGTTCGAATATCCGGAGTTCTTTCAGTCCTAGATCTGGGGCGAGATCCTCTTGTAGTGGTGGAGTGTTGTAACACCGGATGTAACTTTCCATATTTGTAACTCCAACTCTTGCCATTTTCGGCATTGTGATATGATATTCCCTCCGTGGTTGGGTTTTTGTCTTTCGTTTTGCATTTTTTCCATGTCATGCATCTCATATCATGTCATCATGTGCATCTCATTTGCATACGTGTTAGTCTCATGATCGAGCATTTTCCCGTTGTCCGTTTTGCAATCCGGCACTCCTATGTCCCCGGCGTCCCCTTTTACATTTTTCCGTGGCGGGTACTAAACTTTCTCGGAATGGACGAGGTTTGTCAAGTGGCCTTGGTACACCACGGTGAACCACTGTCAAGTTTGGTCATTTGGAGCTCGTTTGGTACTCAGCAGTTAACCGCACTCTCGCAAAGGCCTCTTTTAAGTTGCAGCCAACACCTTCAAAACAGCCCAATAACCCATCTAAGTCACTTCCATGCTCTCCGTCGTCGGATCACGATCGTGTGGCGAAAACTACACCTCATTTGGAGCTTCCTAGCTCCTTCTACCTATAAAACACCCCTCCCGAAATCCGGATCAATTCCACCCTAACCCAAGCCCGCTCCTCTCCGCCGCCCGGACACGTCCAGACGGGCAGACGCGTCCATCCGCCGCCAGCGCCCGTGAATCGGGAGCCGCCACGCCGGCCAGCCCCCATCGCCCGCCAGCCCGAGCCCGCCCGGGCCCCGAGGCCCATCGCGCCGCCTCCCGCGCCCGGCCGCGCGCCTTCGCGCCGCGCCCTCCGCCGCCTCGGCCGCCCGCCGCCCGCCGCATGGACCTCGCCGTCATCGCCCGGCGGCTGTCACCCCGCCGCCAGCGCCGGCCGCCTCCGCCGCCCGCGCCCGCCGGACCCGTCCGCCCGGCCTCTCCTCCCTCCTTCTCCGGCGAGCCGCCGCCGGCGAACCTCGATCCGCGCCCTAGCCGGATCTAGATCCAATCTAAGGTTGACTTTCCCCGAGCCCCGGGTTTCCTCTAAGTCATTTTCTTCAGTTATTTTGTTGCATGTTCATCGCATCATAACTCTGCACCCGTGGCTCCGTTTTGGGCGTGTAGCCTACCGAAATGTTCGTCTCGATGAGTACATAATTTCATCTCAGTGCATCATTTTCATTTGAGCACATCTTGATGCCCGAAATGCTGTTGGAAGAGGGCTATGTGATGTTAGTTTGATTCTTACGAACATGCACTTTTGTCATTTTGCCATGATTGATGTGTGCATCCTATGAACTTGAGTCCTACATGTGTTTTGTAATATGCCATGCCATCTTTACAGGGTGTATGCCATGTATTTTGTGATCTCTGTGGTGACTAGCACAAGCATGCAAACTAGGCTTCATGATGTTGCTGATTTCAGCCCTGTTTTCTTGATATTTTTATGCCATGTAAACTTGATGCTACCGAGAGATCCATGCTTATTTTGAGATACTTGATAAGGATGTTTTGAACATATGGTTATTCTCTATCCATCCATGCCCTTGTTTGCAATTATGGAGTGCCATAGCTTGAGTCAATCGAGCTCTACTTTTGCTATAAAATGTTTCTGGCAGATTGTTTACATGTTATTCAATTTTGCCAAGGTTGTTGTAGTTGATCCGTGTATGCTATGATGTTGTTCTTGCCATGTATAGCTTCTATGCCATGTCTTCTTGATGGATGTATGCTTAGTTTATCATGAAATGCTCTGTAGTGAGTGCATCGAGCTCTTGAAGATGCCTACATAATTATGTCAATGTCATGCCACATTCTTTGAATCATTATGAAACTTGCTATATTGACATGGGTGCTATTACATTTTCTGATCCTTTTGGCTCATGGTCGAGTAAGGGACTTTTGTTCTATGCTTTGAGTAGATTCATGCCATGCCTTGTTTTGCTATTATAAGTTCCTGTAGCATGTTGTTTGCTTGCTCTGAACATTGCTTCGATGCTGATTCGCCATGTTCGTATTTTCACTAAGTCTGTGAAGCTGATATATTTTGCACTTTTGCCATGCTTGTTTGGACCTGTTATGGTGTGATTTAGCCGTAGCTCAGTGTTCATCTTTTGTCAAGCATCTTGAGTAGATCACTGCCATATGCTTTGGTGGTACGTTTGGGTGCAGTAGCTTAATTTCTTGTTGCTTGCTATGTGGCATCATCTGTTAATGGCAGATTTGTGTCATTCTTGTTTTGCTTGTCATTTGCAAACCGTGCATCCGATTCGGTGATCTTTATATCGATTTCAACGAAATCATCTCACCTTTCAGCGGCATACTTGGTTTGCCAAGTTGATGCCTTGTTCATCATTTTCCTTCGAACCGCATACGCATTGCATCTCATCTCGCATATCATGCCATGTTTTGCATCATGTTGCTTGTGCATTGCACCGTGATTTATTGTGGTTCCATTGTTTGTGTTCTTGCTTTGGGTAGAGCGGAGGCGAGATGCGTGAGCGAGGAACCTGTTGAGAACGCTTACGAGGATCAAGCTTTTGACAACTCTGAGAACCTTGCAGGCAAGATGACCATACCCTCGAAATCACTTCTATCTTTGCTTGCTAGATGCTCGCTCTTTTGCTATGCCTATGCTACGATGCCTATCACTTGCTTATCATGCCTCCCATATTGCCATGTCAAGCCCCTAACCATCCTTTCCTAGCAAACCGTTGTTTGGCTATGTTACCGCTTTGCTCAGCCCCTCTTATAGCGTTGCTAGTTGCAGGTGAAGATGAAGTTTGTTCCTTGTTGGAACATGGAGATGTTGTTCCTTGTTGGAACATGTTTACTTGTTGGGATATCACAATATCTATTATTTAATTAATGCATCTATATACTTGGTAAAGGGTGGAAGGCTCGGCCTTATGCACAGTGTTTTGTTCCTCTTGCCGCCCTAGTTTCCGTCATACGGTGTTATGTTCCTTGATTTAGCGTTCCTTACGGTTGGGTGATTTATGGGACCCCCTTGACAGTTCGCTTTGAATAAGACTCCTCCAGCAAGGCCCAACTTTGGTTTTACCATTTGCCACCTAAGCCTTTTTCCCCGGGTTTCGCGAGCCGAGGTCATCTTTATTACCCCGGGCGGTGCTCCCAGTGTTGGTCCAAACTAAACACCGTCTTGGGACCATTCCTTAGCAACTTGGATTACGTCGGTACACATGCGCTTAGCTTATCCGGTGTGCCACGAGCGAGATATGTGCAGCTCCTATCGGGATTTGTCGGGCAGTCGGGTGGTCTTGCTGGTCTTGTTTTACCATTGTCGAAATGTCTTGTAGTCAGGATTCGAGACTGATCGGGTCTTCGGTAGAAGGAATATCCTTCGTTGACCGTGAGAGCTTATAATGGGCTAAGTTGGGACACCCTGCAGGGTATTATCTTTGAAAGCCGTGCCCATGATTATGAGGCAGATGGGAATTTGTTAATGTCGGTTGTAGAAAACCGAAGTTGACCTTAATTAAAACACATCAACGCGTGTGTAACCGTGATGGTCTCTTCTCGGTGAGTCAGGAAGTGAACACGGTGTTGGAGTTATGTTTGGCGTAAGTAGTTCAGGATCACTTCTTGATCGCTACTAGCTTCACGACCGTGCCTTGCTTCTCTTCTCGCTCTCTTTTGCGAATGTAGCCACCATATATGCTAGGCGCTTGCTGCAGCTCCACCTCACAACTCTGTCCTTCCTATAAGCTTAAATAGTCTTGATCTCGCGGGTGTGAGATTGCTGAGTCCCGTGACTCACAGATTCTACCAAAACAGTTGCAGGTGCCGGCGATGCGGTCAGGTGGCGCACCGAGCTCAAGTGGGAGTTCGACGAGGCGTGGTGCGTTACTATGTCTTTTCACGATGATCGATAGTGGAGCCAGTTGGGACGATCGGGGATCTGTGTAGCATTTGGGGTAGTCTTCTTTTATTTTGGTTCCGTAGTCGGACCTTGAGTGTAATCTGGATGATGGATGTTTATTTATGTATTGTGTGAAGTGGCGTTTGTAAGCCAACTATGTATCTCTTTCCTTATGTATTACATGGGTTGTGTGAAGATTACCTCACTTGCGACATTGCTTTCAATGCGGTTATGCCTCTAAGTCGTGCTTGACACGTGGGAGATATAGCCGCATCGAGGCGTTACAAGTTAGTAATCGAGCCATCCCGACTTAAAACCCCTGCTTGATTGTTTCTTTGGCGTTGTTGAGTCTAGAACAAAAATGTTTTGAGTCTTAGGATTATATATATCGGAGGTAGGATTCTTTTTACTCCCCGGTCCTTAAATCGCTCTGGTGAGGTCTCTGGCGTAGAAGTTTTGACTCTCCTCTCCTCAAATTTCACTAAAAAAATTTTAGGATCATGGGTATCTTGGAATCGTTCCGATGGTTTTGTGGCGAGAACATTGTTCTTGGTGCCTCGACATTTAGGGGTTGTGGCGGTGTCGGGGAGTTGAGCTCCAGGGTGTTGTCGTCACAATTTTATCGTTGCAGATTCTGGAATACGAGCTTTGCCGACATCGAAAATCTCTTTTGTACAGTTGTTGGTGAGATAACCCGATAACCCGATCTTTGGGCGAGCTCGGGAGTATTGCCATGACTTCGTATAACGGATGCTTTTTGAAGGTCGAGGTACCACGATTTCGAAGGTTTCTTGGTTATGTGTTGACGGATGGATACAATTGGATCTAGGTATTGTTAGTTTGGGTGATATATTTTGTGTCCCTGTATCCCCAACACTGATTGCATAACGAGAAAGTTTGGGAGTTTATAGGTGGGATTCAAGTAGCTCTTAGCATTTCTTCCCTTGAGATATTTGGTTTGTGATTGGGTAATCCTTACCACTTATTTGTTCGATCGTACCTTGTTATTTTTCATCAACCCTTAATCAAGTGGCTTCTCACCTTAATGGGCGTGTGATGTTAGCTTTGGAATTCATTCGTTCATCCTTGTTGAATGTTTATTGTGAAGACTATATGTTGCAATTTCTATCCGTTGATTCAACTTGTCTATCTATCTATCAAAGTGCTAACGGATGTCACCCTCTTGAGGATGGCTCCATAGCGTCTGAATCCGGAGCGAAATGATGGGAGTCGGTCAGACCCTCCACCTCCGCCTCCGGAGGCATGGCAACTATCATGGCAGCCACCATGCAAATGCTCAGATGATTTTGCAACTCTTGCAAGAGCGTACCCAAGGCAAGGCAACCAAGGAAATCAAGGCCAAGGCAACAACCAGCCGCACTTTGCTACCCTCAATCAGTTCCTCGCTAATCAGCGAAGTCTTTCAGCCGTAGCCGAGGCCCAGAGCGCCGACGATTGGCTTGTGGACATCTGCAAACATTTTGAATGTAGCAATGTCATACACGAGGACTTTGTCAAGTTTGCTTCGTTTCAACTCAAGGACCAAGCTGCTGAGTGGTTTCAGCAATACAAAGATTCGAGAGGAGGTCGTGTAATTACAGGATGAGTTCGCGAGACTTCAAAGCTCACCACATTCCGAAAAGTGTTGTTGAGAGCAAGCGTGAGGAGTTCCGCAATCTCAAGCAAGGCAACATGTATGTGTATCAATACAATATCCAGTTCGAAACTCGCTTCGCCCGCTAAGCAAGGCGTCCACGATGAAAAAGTATGATCTATCAATTCAGAGGTGGTCTCGGAGAAGATCTGCAATTAGCTCTCGTGCTTTTGAGCCAAAAAGTATGATGAATTCTACAACATGGCACTTTGAAGCAAGAAGCTGCCCAGCTCAAATGTGAGGCTTCTAAGAAGAGAATCGGGGATGCAGTTCAGTCTTCTTCTTCCTCTCAAGTGGCAGCTAAGCAGCGAAGTTCTACCTTCCTCCTCCTCCGTTCCGTCGGCCTTATCGGTGAGAAGAACTCGGTGGTCGTGGATCTTCCCACCCACCCAACCCAGGCTATCGAACAAGTCAAATTCTCAAGCTCCAAGGTCAAATGCTCCTTATCACCGTCCGCTCTCGGAGGTGACTTGCAACAAATGTCGGCGAAAGGTCACTATGCGAACAAATGCTTCAACCAAAGCGCCTTCCTCCTCCTCCTCTGTGAAATCTTCAAGCAATGCGGTGGTCAAGCATAATCCCAAGTCGCAAGGTGAACATGATGAATGCAGCGCAAGCGAAGAGATTCTTCTAATGTGATTATGGGTAATCTTCGATTAATGATATTCTTGCAAAAGTTTTATTTGATACGGTGCATCGCATTGTTTCATGTCTAGATCATTTGTTGCAAAGCATGATTTCATTTGGAAATGTTGGAAAAACCCTTGGGAGTTGTTTCTCGGCCTCTTCTATGAGGGCTTCCACAATGATTCGGATGTTTCTATCAAGATGGGCGACTATAGATTTCTTTCTAAACCATTTGTTCTTGGTGACTCGGATATTGATCTTATTCTCGGGATGGGTGGCTTTCTCGGCACAAAGCTCAGCTTGATTGTGCTGCCGGAAAGTCAATTGACTCACTCTTGACGATGTGATCATCTATGCGCTTCGTGATGAAACCATTGGTTGTTTTCTCTCAATGAGAAGGCGAATTGGATGCTATCTCTCGATTCGAGTCGTTTGTGAGTACCAAGATGTCTTTCGGAAGAGCTTCGGGAATGCCTCCTCACGGCCACTTGAATTAGTTATCGATCTTGAGCACAGCCTTGAACCCGTTTGCAAGCGTCCATACAAGCTTGGACCTAATGAGCTGAAGGAATTGAAGAAGCAGCTCGATGAACAAGGCGTCTGGGTTTGATCGGACCGAGTTCATCTCCTTGGGTTGTGGTGTTCTTTTGTCGAGAAGAAGGATGGCACGGACCGACTTTGCGTCGATTACCGTCCATTGAATAAGAAGACAATCAAGAACAAGTATCCACTTCCCAACATCAATGAGCTTTTGAGCAACTCAAAGGCGCTAAAGTGTTCTCCAAGCTTGACCTTCGTATGGGTTATCATCAAATTCGCATTCGTGAACAAGATATTCCCAAGACAGCATTCAGAACAAGCTTTGGTTCTTATGAATATACTGTCATGTCTTTCGGCCTTGTCAATGCTCCTCCACCATTCTCTCGAATGATGAACTTCATCTTCAACCCCTACACCAATGAATTCGTCTTGGTCTATCTTGATGATATTTTGGTCTTCTCCAAGAATAAGAAGGATCATGCCAAACATTTGCGATTGGTGCTCGACAAGCTCGAGAGAGTATCAATTCTATCGAAGTTTTCCAAATGTGAATTTTGGCTTGATGAAGTTCTTTACCTTGGTCACATCATCTCCGCCAAGGGCATCGCTGTTAATCCAGAAGGTGTGCTGCGGTTGTGAATTGGGAACCTCCTCGGAATGTCAAGCAGCTCCATGATTTTCTTGGTCTTGCAAGCTATTGCGAAGATTAGTTGAGAATTTCTCCAAGATTGCAAAGCCTCTTTACAACCTCCTCGAAGCATGTGAAGTATATGCGGTCTCCACAGTGTGGCGTTGCTTTCAATACTCTCAAAGAAACTTCGTCACAGCTCTGTCTTGACTCCTCTGATGAATCCAAGCCATTGAAGTTTTACGTGATGCTTCTCTTCAAGGTCTCGGTGCTGTGTTAATGCAAGACAAAGAAAGTTGTGGCCTATACCTCTCGTCATTTGAAGCCCAACGAAAGAACTACCCCACTCATGATCTTGAGTTGGCGGCGGTTGTCCATGCATTGATAACATGGAGACATCTCTTGTTGGGAAGGAAAGTGGACATTTTCACCGATCACAAGAGTCTTAAGTATATCTTCACTCAACCGAACCTCAACCTCGGGCAAACTCGATGGGTGAAATGATTCAAGAGTACAACCCAAGTATTGAATATACTCGGGCAAGGCCAATGTGATTCACAGATGCTTTGAGCAGGAAGGCTTCTGCAGCAGTTTAATCCTCAAGCCCTTCCAACGGATCTTTGTGAAGCTTTCAGCAAGCTGAATCTTCAAGTTGTTCCTCAAGGCTTTCTTGCCAACCTCATAGTCTCTCCTACTTTGGAAGACCAAATTCGTGAGGCTCAACTCCTGGATACCATGGTGAAAAAGGTGAAGCGTGGTATTGACAAGGGCATTTCAAATACAAGTGCTTCCACATTGATGACAAAGATACTCTTTTCTTGAGGACGGATTGTGGTTCCTAAGGGTGATCTCGTAAAGTCATTATGAGCGAGCGCACAATTCCTTCTATCCATTCATCTGGAAATGCGAAGATGTACCATGACCTCAAGCGGTCATATTGGTGGACTCGAATGAAGGGAGAAATTGCTCAATTCGTGAATGAGTGTGATGTCTGCGGAAGAGTGAAAGCAGAACACCAACGACCAGTTGGTCTCCTTCAACCTCTTGCTATTCGAATGGAAGTTTGATCATATTGAAATGGACTTATGACTGGATTTCCAAAGTCGAGCGTGGAAATGATGCTATCTTCGTTGTCATTGACAAGCTTACAAAAGTGGCTCATTTTCTTCCTATCAAAGAATCTATCACAGCAGCTCGGTTGGCGAGCTATACACCTCGAGGATTGTCTCCTTGCGGCATTCCACAATTGATCTCTTGGACCGTGGAAGCATCTTCACCTCAAGTTTTGGGATTCTTTTGAAGGCCATAGGCACCAACATTCGTTTCAGCACAGCTTTCCACCCTCAAACAAGTGGACAAGTCGAGCGAGTCAATCAAATCCTTGAAGATATGCTCAGGGCTTGTGTCATTTCATTCGGTATGAAATGGGAAGATTGTCTTCCATATGCGAGTTCTCCTACAACAACAGCTTCCAAGCGAGTTCGGGCAAGGCCCCATTGAAATTCTCTATGGCGAGAAAGTGCGTACTCCTCTCAATTGGTCCGAGACAGGTGAGCGCCAACTTCTTGTAGCGACTTGATCCACGAAGCCGAAGAAATGTGCAAAGTCATTCGTGAAAATCTCAAAGCCGCATAATCGCGCCCGGAAAACTATTATGATGACAAGCACCGTGATGTGGCTTTTGAAATCGGAGACCATGTCTACCTCGCGTCTCTCAATGAAAGGCACTGCGTCAACCCGGTATCAAAGGAAGCTTGCCCCTAGATCGTGGGTCCTTTCAAGATCATTGGCAAAAGGCGAGCTAGCCTATAAACGAGCTTCCGTCCAACCGCGAGCGTGCGATGTGTTTCACGTGTCACAACCGCCAAGTGCTTCAAGACTCTGAGCACTATCAACCCGAAGAAATTGACCTCCAAGAAGATCTCTCGATCATGAGCACCCGTTGCTATTCTTGAAGAAAGCGAGAGCAAGACTGCAAGAAGTCAATCAAATTCCTGAAAGTGAAGTGGTCACACCATTCCGACCGAGAAGCCACACAGGGGCGCGAGGATCACCTCCGTTCGAATATCCAGGAGTTCTTTCGGTCCTAGATCTCGGGACGAGATCCTCTTGTAGTGGTGGAGTGTTGTAACACCCCGGATGTAACTTTCCATATTTGTAACTCCAACTCTTGCCATTTTCGGCATTGTGATATGATATTCCCTCCGTGGTTGGGTTTTTGTCTTTCGTTTTGCATTTTGTCCATGTCATGCATCTCATATCATGTCATCATGTGCATCTCATTTGCATCGTGTTCGTCTCATGCATCGAGCATTTTCCCGTTGTCCGTTTTGCAATCCGGCACTCCTATGTCCCCGGCGTCCTTTTACATTTTTCCGTGGCGGGTACTAAACTTTCTCGGAATGGACGAGGTTTGTCAAGTGGCCTTGGTACACCACCGGTGAACCACTGTCAAGTTTGGGTCATTTGGAGCTCGTTTGGTACTCAGCAGTTAACCGCACTCTCGCAAAGGCCTCTTTTAAGTTGCAGCCCAACACCCCTTCAAAACAGCCCAATAACCCATCTAAGTCACTTCCATGCTCTCGTCGTCGGATCACGATCGTGTGGTAACTACACCTCATTTGGAGCTTCCTAGCTCCTTCTACCTATAAAACACCCCCTCGAAATCCCGGATCAATTCCACCTAACCCTAGCCCGCTCCTCTACGTGCCGCGGACACGTCCGGGCGGGCGAACGCGCATCGCGCGCCCATGCCGGCGAATCGGAGCCGCACCCAACCCCGACATTTGGCGCCCACCATGGGGCTAGGTGCACGTCGTCAGGAGACCTGCGGCTGGGCGGGAACCCTTCCACCTGGCGGCGCATCAGCCCGGCAGCCGCGGGCGGAGTCTGCGCCCGGCCTTGCTCTTGGCGCTGAGATCGCTGGCGGCGACCTGCCTCGCCGAACTAGTCGCGAGGTCGCCTCTCGGCGAGCCTGCATCCGGCGCGACGCAGGCGGCCAGGAACCTCTCGCGGGCCTCCTCGAGCAACTCCACGTCATTTGGCGAGCCTGCGCGCGGACTTGTAGTCTGTAGGCTCCACCGACCCGATGCTGGTGCGACTCCGACACGCGTTGCTCGGGCGTTCCCGCCACGTGGTGGTCTCGACGACGCTCCCTCACGAGGGCGGCGGAAGCTGCACCGTCCGCGAAGGTGCTGCGTCGCCGGTCGCCGCGAGCATTCCGGCGAAGGCTCACGACCCCTCGCGGCGTCTCTGCGAGACCTGACGCGCCTATTCGGAAGAACGCGGCGCCGAGATGCTAAAAACCGCGCGCCTTGAGCTCGCCGAAGGCGCGAAGCAGCAAGCATGAGGCGCTTGTCGAAGCCTACCGGCGTGAGATGGATCGCGCTGAAGCTCTCGCCGGCCCGCGAGGCCTAACCGCCTAAGTAGCGGTCCAGACAGCGTGGCGTAACCGCCGCCAACCTGTTGAACCCAATCGCCCTGTGTAAGCCACGCTGCGGAGAACATCACGCCGTCCGGTGGCGGCGGGCAAACTGAACAACCGGCGAGGCGCGCGATGATGGGCGAGTCAGCAGCTCTCGGCAGCGGCTACGCGGGGCGAAAGCCGGCTGCCGCGCAGGCGCGCGGCGACAAAAGCGATGACTTGCCTCCCGCCGAGAACAAAGCGCGATGTCTCGGGCGCCCATTGGCGGTGTCCACGGAAGAAAAAACAAAACTCCGGCTGTCAGCCCACGATCGGACTCACATCTCCATCGAAACACGACCAAGGCGGCCGCCCAAAAGCGGTGGGCGGTGGGGCGACTATCACCTCCTCCTCCCGAGAAAAGCGAGTCTCCCGCCACCGTCGAGCATCGACTCTCGGCGACCCCTTGCCAGCGCCGAGAGGGAGTTGGAAGCAGCGGCGCCCGCCACGGATCGACCGACTCCACGATCCCTAACCTTTGGAAGAAGAAGGCGAGTTGGGTCCATACTGTTTCAGACCTCGCATCGAGGGCAGCCCTTCCCGGAGGTTCACACTCCCCGATATCGCCCAAGTACACGGCTCCGTAAAGCGGAAGACTGGCTAGATTGACTACTCCGGCGCGTCAACATAGCGAATGGCAACAAGCGTGTTGCCGTGGTATATTCCCCTCATGCTCGAGTGCGGCCGGACATGGTTAAACAGGTTGAAGCCCCGTAGCATCAACAGCTGGGTCGACTTCACGGGCCTTCGTCCGCAACTTCACGAGAACGCGTACAAAGGACCTCCCAAGCCTCGCCAGCTTTCGCTTGTGCGTGCGAGGCCCCAACAGAATCAACTCGCGGCTACCTCACGCTGGGCGAGCTCCGGAATTCCTGCGGCGTGCACGAGTACAGGCTATCGAGTACTTCACCGCCGGGTGCAGAGAAGGCAACCTCCTCAAGCACAAGCTCCTTTGCGACCAGCCGGAGACCCTCGACGAGCTGCCAATCATAGCAGACAAGTACGCCACGGCCGACTCTTCCATGAAGACGGAGATTGGAGTCAGTGCGACTGGCAAGGTGGCTCCTCAGGCTCCCAGAACTCCGGCTGGAGACACCAGTCAGCGATAGCAGCAGAACGATCACTAGCGCAAGGCCCCACAGCCGGCTTCCAGCAGCCGGTAGGTGGCAACAGTCGAAGACCAACAGCTAGAGGGGCAGCCTCCGGCCAAGCGACCGAAGGGCGGCAAGTCCAACTGGTTGCCGGCCTTCTCCTACGTGCAGACTCTAGATGGTCCCTGCAAGTTCCATAGCGGTAGCGAGGCGTCAAACCACACCACCGAAAGTGTCCTTTGGCTCACGGGATCGCCAAGAGGCGACCTCCTGCCTCCCCCTTTGCTGGGCCCGCCTCCACCGCCGCCCGACATCCGGTGTCGAGCCGGTCGGCCCAGATGCAAAGCGAGTACCAGAGGAGCATGGAGCTTATGTGGTGTCACCGGTGTGGCCGATGACCGGCCGCAGCCCGGCGGCTGCAACAACAAAGTGAATCACGATAGCATCGGATACTCGAGTTCATGCTTTGGTCAAGAAACCTGTCGGTTGGGCAGGCTGATCACCCAGAGGTGATGCGAATCCGGGCTCCTCGCCCTGGTTTTGGGAGCCACCCTTGCGCGGATAAGCGGGCGCTCGCTTCTCGCTGATGCTGATAAGCGGAGCAGCAGCATCAACATCTGTACAAGGACATGATGGAGAGTTAGGAATCGAGCAAAGACAACTTGAGTAGCGGGTTGTGTTCCTTTGCATTGTGCAGCCTTTCCTGCTCACTCTGTCGGCAAGATCCTAATAAGCGTCCTTTTTGGGGACAAAGATCATTTCCGCCGAGAGCCGATCTGGTTCAAAGTGGTGGACCTCGAAAGCCGTACCACGCTCTGCTTGGCCGACCTGCTTTGGCCAAGTTCATGGCGGTGATCCCCACTCGCCTACCTCAAGATGAAGATGCCAAGTACCAAGGGATCTGGCCCAGTAGCGCCGGCGACTACTGAGAAAGTGATCAGCTTGTCATTGAAAGCAATCGGCTGGCGAGTCCTGGTGATCATGCAGTGAAGCGGCTTCTTGATCGGGTTATGGCGATGGCGGCAAACAGCGGCGAAATAGCGCCCAACACCAAGGAGTCGGAAGCTGGGGGGCTCGTTCAAGCCGACCAAAGAGCGAAGAAGATACCCTTGGACCCGGAGCACCGGAGAATCTGTTGTCGTGGGTGCAAACCTTGACAGTAAATAGGAAAAGCGAGCTCGTCGATTTCCTCCGTGAGAATCGGGACATTTTCGCATGGTCCCTAAAGACATGCCAGGTGTACCGGCAGAGTCGCCGAGCACAAGTTACATGTCCAATCTGATGTGAAGCCCGTCGGGCAGCCCTTGCGCCGCTGTCGAAGAAGAAGAAGAGTTGTTGGAGAAGAGATGGCCCGGCTCCTAGCAGCGGTTTCATCATGGAAGTGTTCTTTCTGAGAATGGTTAGCAAACCGGTCTTGGTCTTGAAGAAGAACAAGCGATGGCGGATGTGTATTGACTACACAAGCCTCAACAAAGCTTGCCCCAAGGACCCGTTAAGCTCTGCAAGAAATTGATCGGTGATAGACTCCACACGGCGGATCTGCGGTGTTGAGCTTCTTAGATGCATATTGGGATATCACGAGATCAAGCTGAACCCGCGCGACGGTGAAGACCGCCTTCATCACGCCCGTTTGGAATATACGCTGCGACCATGGCGTTACGGCGAGAATGCGGCGCCACCTTTCAGCGTTGCATGCGAAGTGCCTCCTCAAGCAGCTCGGCGAGAGCATGCGTCTCGTGGATGATGTGAGTGGTGAAGGCCGAGCGAGAACACTGTTGGAAGACCTCAAGGAGACCTTTGAGAACCTGCGCCGATTCAGATCAAGCTCAACCACGAAGTCGTCTTGAATTACCAGGCCGGCCAGCTCCTTGGTTTCCTGCTCTCCGAACGCGGCATAGAGTGCAACCCTGTGAAGATCAAGGCCATCGAGAGGATGGAAGTACCTCGCTGACTGCTGGATGTGCAGAAGTTCACCGTCTGCTTGGCGTCCATCAGCCGATTCATCAGTCGGTTGGGCGAGAAAGCTCTCCCATTGTACCAACTCATGAAAAGACCACCTTCTTGAATGGAACCTAAAGCGGATGAAGCTTTTCTCCGATTGAAGAAAATGCTGACTTCTCCCCGTCTTTGGCGGCCCCGACTCCTAAGGCCCATGCTCCACATATATTGCCGCCACCAGCAAGGTAGTCGGCAACCCGATCATTGTAGTTGAGCACAAGGAGGAAGGCAAGCGCTACTGTCCGGAGACGATATATTACTGGCGAACTACTGTCGACCTCCAGCAGAACTACCCCACTACCGGAAGATGTGCTACGGCGTGCACTTTGCCGCCAAGTTGAAGCCCTACTTTCAAGCGCATCCAATCAACGTGGTTTGCACAGCCCACTTGCGAGATCGCCAGGCTTGAGGCGCTTCGGCGAGTGGCCAAATGGGCCATAGAGCTAGCCCCTACACCATCTATTACCAGCCCTTTTGCCATCAAGTCATAAGCACTGGCCGACTTCCTCGTCGATTGGGCGAGACCCGATTACCTACCGCGGCCCGAGCTCCACCATTGGCGGATGCATTTGATGGCTCCAAGATGCGCACCGGCTTGGGCAGGGCGTCGTCCTCACTTCCCTAGGCGACAAGCTCAAGTATGCGCTGCAGATCCATTTCGCCCGCCTCCAACAACGTCTCCGAATCTGGCGCTCATTCACGGGCTCCGGCTTGCCAAGAACTTGGCGTCGCCGGATCTGTGTTATGGCGACTCGACTTGGTGGTCCAACAGTCATCCGTATTGGGGCGTAAAGATGCAAACATGGCGAGCTACCGTTTCTGGTACAACAATTGAGTGGATATTTTGAGGTGCGAGTTCCTCCCGTGCCAGAAAGCGACAACGACCAGCAGATACCTGGCAAGAATCGGCTCCACCCGCGAGCAATACCATCGGAGTCGCCCTTCAGCGCCTCCTCAAGCCATCATCAAGCCTTCACGAGAATCAGACTCCATTTTGTGCGGCTCCCCACGAAGAAGTCGGATCCGACTCAAAGCCTCGCCAGGCGGCACGAGAATCCTGAGCGGCCCCAAGAATGCCTTGATCGAAGCGGCCGGGGGCTCTGGCGACCATCGCGAACTCAGAACTTCGGCCGGGGACTGCATCGATCGGCCCGTGGACTTCATCAACCCAACAAGCGGTACGGACTCCAGCCGCTGCCTCCCAACCAGCCGCCCTCGTCCAAGTGGCAATCTTGGCGGTTGAAGAAATAGCAACACCCTCATGGGCCAGCCCATCTGAAGTTCTAGTAGCGGAGGCTACCAACCGATGAAATCCTGGCTCGGCAAGTACATTCGCCGGCTGGCCCTACTATAGTCAGCGAGAGGCTGGTCGGTAGCAGCGTCCTTTGGTGTCTACCGGCGTTGCGTCGAGCGAGAACAAAGGCCAAGCGATTCTCGAAGACATTCATCAAAGCGAGTGTAGCCACCATGCGGCCTCAAGAGCACTTTCGTCGCATAAAACCTTCCGACATGGTTTCTTTTGCCAACTACCTAGAAGAGGCCAAGGAATTAGTTCAAAAATGCAAGGGTGCGGATGTTCCGCTCCAAAGTCGTTTCAGCCGACTTCCGCACTCAAGACTATCCCGTCGCTGGCCCTTTGATGTTTGGGGCCTGGAGATGGTGGGACCATTCAAAAGCAGGGCCAGGCGGCCTAACTCACTTACTTGTTGCGGTGGACAAGTTCACCAAGTGGATAAGTAAAGCCCATCAAGTTGAGCGGTCCAACTGCAGTAACCTTCGCCGCCCGACATCACGACTCGATGCGGCGTACCACACAACATCATCACCGACAATGGCACAAATTTTGCCAAAAGCGCCACAGGTTCGTTCTGCTTGGCATGAAAGGCATCGGCAGACTGGCGTCCGTTGCCCATCATGATCAAGCGGCGGTGTGGAAGCGGCGACGGCCTCATCTTATGCGGCATCAAGCCACGGCTGGTCGAACCACACTGGCGTTCAGGCGGCTGTTGGCTTGAGAATTGCATTGTCCTCTGCGGAATTGCGCGCGACTCCAAACAAGTCAACCGACTTCACACCTTCTTTCTGCGTCTACGGTTGCGGCCGTCATCCCAGCGGATATGAGTTCGACTCAGCGAGTCACCATGTACACGAGGAGAAGCGGAGGAAGCACGTCAAGGCGGTGTCGATCTCTTTGGAAGAGGGCGGCTGTTGGCACTCGGCGGTCGACATCTACCGGCAGATCTGCGCCACTACTATGAGGAAGGTCAAGCCAAGATCTTTCCAGAGGCGACCTTGTGCTCGGCTGATCAGCGAACAGCGGCCAGCACAACTATCGGCGCCAGGAAAACCCCTTCATTATCGACAAAGTCTTTGAGCAAGGACTCTACTACGATCAGCTTTCGAAGCCCGAGAACGCAAGAGGGCGACTCCGGCAAAAGACGGAGCAGCCATGGAGCATAAATCTTCTCCAAAGATTTTAAAGTTGATCAGATATGTACAGCGCTACCTTCGTGTTAAAGTACCAAGACTTTGGGCCCCGAGGGCGAGCTCGGGGACTGCCCTTTCTATTATCTGTATGATAAAATTATGCCTTGAGTATGTTACTCTTTGTTATGCCGCTTGGCACGGGCTCGACTAGTCGGCCCGGGGACTCACTATGCCTTAGCTATAGATACTTCCTGTGATGGTCGGACAAGTAGTGTCGCGGTGCCTAAGCCGCCTCTGTCGGGCTTCGCAGCTCATGAGCGGCGTGATTAGTGGGCAGGAGTAAGGAAGAATGGGTGCCCACGAAAAATGGCTAGGACCCAAAGCATAAACATAGCTAAGCCGACTTCCAGCCCCTTTTGCAAAACCGACTCTTGAGTAGTCGACACTTGCGCTCTATCTTGTTTTAAAGACTCTAAAAATGGCCAAGTGCTTGCCTTCCCAAGAGTAGCCAAGCACTTGATCAAGCAGCCGATCCCAGGCGGTTGTCGATGGGCAAAGCGGCGACTAAGGAAAGCGGCAAAGGAAAAACCATAAAACAATGAAGCAAGGAAAGATAGAATTAGATAATATTACGCACATGGGCCCTTGGCGAATCTTGACGAAGTTCAAAATACACCCATTGGTGGGGTGTGCGAATTGACAAGTTTGTTCAAAGACTACGAGCAGGTAAAATAAAAGGCGAGACAGCAGCAAAGCGGCGGGGCGGGTTTGGAGGGCGGAGGAGACACGGTGTCGAGGCGAGAGGCGGACAGGTGGCGATCTCGGCGATCATCTCGGTGACAGCCAGCCAGACGAGCGCGGCTTCTTTGGAAGCCTTGATCGAGCTGAGGCTGGTCGCCCGCTCAATCTTCTGGCGCCTCCATCTCGTCTCAGTCCTCCGCCTCGCCTTCCTCCTCGGGCTGGAATTGATCACCTCCGCAGTGTCCTCATCGTAATCGGGTTCATCTCGAACCACTCGGCGGCGCCTCCTGCCGTCGTCGGCCCTTCGAGGGCGAAGATGCTGGTGTCCGTGTAGTG
The DNA here is from genome assembly GCA_021605205.1 of Aegilops longissima. Classification (NCBI taxonomy): domain Eukaryota; kingdom Viridiplantae; phylum Streptophyta; class Magnoliopsida; order Poales; family Poaceae; genus Aegilops; species Aegilops longissima. The sequence goes on from JAHIAM010005265.1 coordinate 22,587, forward strand.
GCGATCCCGCCGCCTGCCTTCGGCGAGGCGTCTTCGCAGCCAACAGCTCCGCCTGAGCCTCGACGGCGGAACCGGCAGCAGGTCAGATCCAGCCACAGGATACCGCGCTGGCGAATTCCAAGGCCGCGGCGCTCCGGCCGGGCGCGGAACCTTCGAGCCTCAAGGCGGCCAGCCGCGACCTCCGGCCGGTCGGCAGTCCATGAGAATGTGAGCGGCATGTCAGCCATAGGGCAGCAATCGCTGAGTGCCGACGCGTTGAAGCGGCGCGGCATCCGATGGGCGGCCGCGGGCGAACCTCAATGCTCGAAGCTGCTCATCAAGGAATTCAGGGCGTTGGCAGCGATCTCAGCACCACTCGCCCTCCGCGCCTCGCGATCAGCCTCGATAAGCGATTTGCCGCTGCATATGGCGGGAAGAAGTCTGCCAAGGCGAAGAAAAAGCAAGTCAAAAAACGAGTCAGCCTAACCAATAGTGAGCAGCTCAAGAAGGAAAGTAAAGAAACTCACCATCGGCGATGTCCTCGATTTAAATGGAAGCAGTCAGCTGTGCCTCCTTATGCCGGTCCAAGAGGACCACGCTAAACTCAAACTTCGGCCAGGAGGCGGCCTCTCTGCTCCGCCTCGTCCTGCACCTTCTTAAGCAGCTCCTGCTTTGCGCCGGTGCATACCCGGCAGGTGGCGCTGCTGGCTTGCTTGCTACTCCTCCCCTTGATCAAGGCGGTGTCGGCTGCGCTCAGCTCCCATCGGAGGTGGCGTTGGCCTCTGAAGAATAAAAAGAAAAAGGGCGTTAATCGTCGGCTAAGAAGATCGCTAGGAAGATCCGGCCGACGCTCGGCGATCAGGCCGAGATCTCGGGGACTACAGCCCTTGGAGTGCGCCCGCGAAAGAAAAGACTCACCCGGCTTCTCGACAAGTCGGTGGTCCGTGCCCAGCTCCTCAGCGTTGCGGTTGAAGGCGTGGCAGCGGAGGTTGTGATCTCCTGCGATAAGCATTTGGAACAAGGTAAAATTTGAAATCGACAGATAGAGTTCCGAGCCGCTTTGCTTTCGGCTGACTTGACCCAAAAACTTCGAGGACTACACCCGGTGGAGTGCTTATTTGGCCGCGCCCACGAAACAAGAGAAAAAATTCAAAGAAGAAACATACCCGAGCGGCGTCCCGCAGCGCCACAGTGCGCCTGGTGCAAGGATTCAAAGGATGGCGTCGCCTTCAGCTTTCAGGCTTCGCCTGAGCGATCGAAGTGCAGTTCAGCGGGCACTGTACCGCCTCCGCGCACCACCCAGCAGGCGCGGCGCTTATCGCCTCGGCGTCTGGAATAGCCAGGCTGGCGCGGTCTCAAAGGCGTGGCGCGAAGTACGCCTTCTCAAGATAGGCGTCTTGGCGGCGACTTGAAGAACAACCATACAGCAAATCTTCGATCGGCTGGCACCGTGAGTCGCCCTATTGTTTACCTCGCGCTCTCGGGCGGCGGCGGAGGCGGCAGCGCGGCGCGGCCATGCCGACATGGAGGCCTCGCCGCCACCCCTCTCCATGATGGGGAACTTCGCTGCGGCTCCCTCCGTCGCCCCGTGAACTCCGGCGGTGGCGGCGAGCTCAGCGGGTGGCGACTGCGCTGATTGGGCCTTGGCGGCCTCCTCGGCTCGCCGCTTAGCCGCGGCAGCAGCCTCGGCCTCCTCCGGTTTCTTCTGGGCGGGAGCCGCCGCCTTCTCCAAGTGGGCAGCCTCCTCCTCGTCGCGCTTCTCCTGCGCATTCCGCTCGATCGCCTCCGGAGGTCGGCGGCGGGTCAATCCGCCAGTAGTAGCGAGCGTCTCCGCATGACCCCATGGCGGGCGGGCGGCGACCCTCTCGAGTAAAGGGAGCACGATGCGAAGAAGACATATAAAGATTTGGACAAGATGAATCGAGAAGAAAACAAGACAAAGTAGAAGTACTTAGCGAAGACGGAGTGGCTTCTTCACTTCCTTGCAGGCGGTTGGGCTTGCGACCGCCTCTTCCCGTTGATTGCGGCGTCGTCCCTTAAACTTTTCGGCCAGCCGCCTAGCAGGCTCGGCGGTAGGCGCTTCTTGCGCCGCCTTCGACCACCCAAGCTGGGCGGAGGAACTTCGCGCCGGATGGCCGACCCGGTTGGCGGCGCGGGACGACTTCCCTCTCGCCGTCGTCTTCAGGCCAGTCGGTGAAGGTAGCCAAGGGCCTGAAGTCGTCAGCCCCTCCTCCTCCCCCTCCTTGGCGTCGGCCTCCGCCGCGCCGCCCCCAAGTCAGAGGTAAATCGGCGTCGCTCTCCGCCCGGTCGGGAGCAGTGTCAGCGAGGCATTGTGCAGCGGAAGGCTGCATGAGGGGTTACGACTCGGAAAAAACCAAAGAAGATAAGAAGTCAGATCGGCTAAAAAAAGCGAGAGAGAAATGAGATGACTCACCACAGGCGAGGGGTGGCCTTAGTATGGCTCCTTGCCGAACTGCCAATCCGCCAAAGATTGCAGTTCGCCAGGAAGTTCACCGTGTCCGCCACCTTCGCATGGGGCATGTCCTTCGAGCACAGCCGATTGGGGTCGGTGGCGCTCATCGGCAGATCGGATGAGGTTCGGCCTTGGAGGCGGAAGGACTTGGCGCGCCATGAAAGGCCAACAAAGTCGGCCCCGTCGAGGCCCTCCATTGCGTCGGCACTTTCAGTCAGCGGCAATGGCGGTGCTGCAGGAGTCGGCGTCTGGCGATGGGATCAGCTGAGGAGCCGCCCCAACAACACGCCCGGCCGTAAAGCGGCGAGATTAACCCGATCGCCTTCGGGCGGCGTTCTTCCGCAATAAATAGGGCGCTGCCACATCTTCACCGATTTGATCAGCGAGATGGCGGGGACAGGGTTATGCGCCCACCTCCTCCGCATCGATGAAGGTGCCGCCTGGCTTGACGCGCGCGGTGGCGTCGTCTGCGAGCTTGGCTGGAAGAATTCCCCCACAACTCGATGGTGGGTAGAGCGCGAGAAGCCCTTGCACAAGGAGGCGAAAGCCAGCACCACCATATTCGGAGTGAGGTGGTGCGGCTGGAGCCGTGGAACTCAAGAAAGCCTTGAAGTCGCCGCTCGACCGGCAACGCAGATGAGCGTGCGCAGTGGAATATGACCACTTCGCCCTCCTCCGTGCCCGACCTTATTTTTCCCTCGGCGCGGCCTTGAGTCTGCACTAAGTTCTTGCGGGGGATGCGGCGCGTCTGGCGGAGGAACTCTATGTGGTCGTCGTCCACCTCGGCCGTCCCTACGCCGGGCGCCTTGGCGGGGCCTGTGGCGGATGAGAGCTCATCTCCAGCATGGCGTGGTTTAGTCTGCGGCAGCGGCAAGATGAAGAAAGAAGCGAAAAGGAGGAAGAAGCAGAAGCGGGAAGCGGGGAGATGGGTGCTTGTGCGCGCCGCCCCCCCTCCTCCCGCCTACTTATAGGCCCGCAGGGCTGAGAAGCGATGGGGCGGCGTGGGATGCTTCGCCCGATACCCCACGCCCGATCTAACCACGAGATTCTTGCATGTAATGTGGTGAGGAACTTACCGCGTGGCCTAGCAGATCCGCCCGTGCACGAGGAGAGTGAAGTGGCGAACCTACGCTGACAGGCCTGTCTCGTCCGTGCGTGGGTGGGCATCACGACCTGCGGCGTGGCGTCAGCGCGGCCAGGCTGCTGGGAAGCTTATCGAGGCTGCCTGCCATGATCCGCCTTGACCTTCAACCCTTGGAGGGCAAGGCGGCCTCCTGCAAAATGCGACTCCAACTAGTCGGCCTAGAAGGCGGCGAGCCAAGCCCGGTTCTTTCCATCCGAGGGGATGAAACTGTTGAGGCTCCTCGACATGTTGACCTCGGCCTCCTCACTTCCGGGGACTCACGCCGAAGTAATGGGCCGCGGATAGGCAAACCGAGCCTGGACCTTTCAAAACATCGGGGCGGACTCGCCCTCAAGACCCTAAGGCGAAGACCCGCCTTCGAAAGTCGGTGGCCAGAGCATACCAGCCCCCTCCAGCCGAGTCGAGAGCGGCCTCGAGATGAAGCCGACTCCCAGTGGCGGCTTCGGAGCTTGCTATGGGAAATCGACCAGCGACTCCAACCACCTCCCGCCTATGCAACTACAGGCGGGATGGGATATGTTAGCCACGCAGCCCATCCTGCCCGTTCATGAAGGGCAGGCATGGCCTGATGCGCCGCGCGCGGAGATCTCATCCATCCGGTAGCAACTTTGTTGCCACGCCCACGGCCTGACATCATCCCGTGGGCGAATCCACATGTACGGCGGCTGGCTGCATGCGGCGAAAGCGGCGGAGACCGCTTTGTCGGCGTAGTCGAAAGGCGGCGAAGTCGCTAAAACCGGACCGGCGGGAGGTCGGCCCATAAAGTCGGCCAGCCCCTCCCACAGGCTCCGCAGCGCCATTAACGAGACAAAGACGAGGAATAGCATGATCGCCCGTCGGTAGCGGCTGTTGCCATGACCATAATAACCAGCGTCATTAGAAGCAGCTTCTGATAATCCGCGGCCGGCAAGACCGGCAGCGGTGAACAAACTTATCGGCCCCATGCTGGACCGTTAGCGGGCCCAGAAGTCGGCGGAGAAGGCAGCGACCTAAGAGCCCAGGGCGGCTGGACCCGCGGTCGGATTACCATGTACCCGGGGTTAGGTCTATCTAAACCCGGGCACCCATCTGAAGGTTGGACCCTAATAGTTTTAGACACACATAGAGGAAGAGAAGAGTTAGCCTTGCCCTTCTCCTCCTCACCCCAAACAGCTCAAGGAGCAACCTTGTACCCACTTTGCCATAGTGATCATGCGGAGACCCTTTGAGCAGCGAGCGAGGGGTGTTATCTCCTGAAGAGCCTGAAGGCTGGGTAAGATCCGTCGGCGTGCATGCCTTCGCCTCATCCGTTTCTAGGCACCGGTGGCGTTCTACTAGCCCCACCATGATAAGCCATCCTTTGGCATATATCGCATAACCCCGACGCGAGATTGATGCGGGGCGAAATGTGTCACAGCCGCTGGATGAAAATTCGATGGTGCGTGATGCGGATCGAACGCGACAGCGGAGCGGGCAAACCCGCGTCCAATGGTGTGTACGTGGTAGAAAGTTGATGGTCGCGCGCGATTCAGTTGGCCGCATGTCATGCACACAAAAGCGGAGGCGGTGGGGCGAGAGGGCCGAGGGCACGAACAATCCTACCATTACATCAGCGACATGTGGGACCCATAAGCATGGGTCCCACTGTCGGCGAAGAAAAAGCAGGGTAAAAGCGATGATAGCCCGTCGGAGGATCCATGTCCACGTCGGGGGCGTTGTGCGTGGGTTGGAGCGGCGTCGTGGGAATCAGCGTGTGGGTGTGGCGATGGTAGAAACAAGAAACATGATGGTCGTGCGTGGTTCAACTTCCATGGACAAGCTGTTGTGTCTGGCGACACATGTATATCAAAACTAGAGTGTTTATATTTCAAGCATGTGAACAAGTATTATTCTAGTACTAGTTTGGATCCATTTACAGCATGCAGGCCAGCACATTGCTAGTAGTAGTGTCCATCTCTATCTCTAGAGGCCTTCCCTCGTTCATCCTTCTCTCTCACAAGATAAACTACTCATACAAATGCATCTTGATGTTCCGTGGAGCATACGAGGATGTTTCCTTGGTGGTCTCTCCAGCGCAGGCGTGGCCGTAGTTGCAAGTTGGCGCCCCTTGAGATGCCGATGTTGAGGGCACTTTCGGTTTCCTCCGATGAGCAGGTAAGATGAGTTTGATCACGTAGTAAATGCATAAGACTACTTCCGTGTCCATTTCCTAATTCTCCCCTGCCCTTTGTTTCACAGGCTAGGCTCGGTGCAGTGGAGATTGGCTTGCATATGTGCGGGAGGTACCAACATCAATTTGCACAACATTTACAGCGGTGACACCGTTCTCGTAGAACCTTTGTCCAACATTGGGATCAGCCATGCAGCGGGCCACCGCATGAATTGGTATGATGGAACCACGGTGAGATTGAATAAAGATAGCACGAACCTTGCACAAAGGCGGTCAAAGCGGACCATGTTGTGTGCGGCCGATTTGTTGCCGTCTGAGTAGGAAGACGATGTGCTCCTTTCTAACCGCATCTTGGCGGTGAAAAACCAGGGACTTATTTTGTATGGGACATCCTCGATATACTCCCTCTCTCAGTTTATTTGTTTTGAATCTTTTCGTTTTATAAGTTTCAAATTCAAATTTAGAGCTCCCCATCACATGTTGAGATTACAATGTCCATTAAATCGTTGCGTGCATGTATAGTAAAGAAACAAATCTCGAGTTTGGCACAAGTTCATGCTCTTGGGAGCACCACAAGCCTGGCGCAGGAGTTACATTCCCTCTCGGGGCCGTCGGGACTGAGCTTGATATATACTACACCTACCTTTGAGTCAATAACATGTGGACCCGATGGGTGGCTGGTCCACATGTAATGCTCCCAGCGAGAGGCGGTGGGGCCAAGAGGGTGAGCATGGTCGGGGGCGTGTGGTTTCATGGGTTCGGCGGTGTCGTGGGAATCATGGTGGTTGTGGTAGAAACTTGATGCTCGCCGCATTTTAGGTGGCCCACATGTCATGCACACAAAGGCGGAGGCGGTGCGGCCGAGAGGGTGAGGCACACTTGAGGCGTGGTGTTGTGGGTTGGAGGCGTCGTGGGAATCGCGAGATGAAACATGATGGTCGTCGTAGTTGAACTTCCATGGACAAGCTGTCATGTCTCACGGACACATGCCTTGCATGCCGATCCTTTGGAAGGAGTAGCGAGAAAGCTATATATGCGGATAAATAGTTCCTTATAGTCAAGCGGACCCATGCTACTACTCTGTTCCAAAGACATGCACACCATCGAAATAGTCCATCTATATCAATATACACCGAGAGAGAATAATTTTTTACAAGAGGAAATAGTTCATCCATCCATAATGCCCTCCTCTTTGGTGCAGCGTTTTCTTCTTCTTCTTCTTCTTCTTCTTCTTCTTCTTCTTCTTCTTCTTCTTCTTCTTCTCATTCTCTGTGGGAGGCGACCGCAACAAGCTCTTTGGACCATGCAGCTATCTCGAAACTCACACGGGCATCGAGGGCAGCATATTTTATCCGCAAATGCGTCAAGGGATAATTCTCCCATCGAGACGACCTTAATGCCACCGTCTCGTCACCCTTACGAAGATTTGTACCGAGCACAAAATTTGCTCGTCGAATAGGATGGTATGCATTTAGCAGGATCTTCTACAGGAATTTTGATTCTGGTTTGTAGGTCAGCGATTCTTTTCAAATCAAGGTTATGCGGCTCCAGCTTCTATTTGTCCCCTTGATGGCTGCCCCCACCAGTATCGTCCTCGAGACAAGAAATCGTGAATCTCACTGGTATGGAGGCGAGTGTATGATGTGGTACACCAAAACATCATCTTGAGCCTGGTGAAGGATGGCGGTATTTGGATCTTCGAGACACGCTCCGTGTACTCTGCGTCGAGACCGATGACCCTCGTCTCTACCTTTTGAGGACTGGATACATTATTGATCCACTACCGAACAACCCTTGGGTGGGCGGTGGCGGTGGCAACTATGCGAATCGAGCCTTGGCGAGGACATGTTGGGCGCTAAAACCTGCATCTCGATCTCTTTCTCCATTTGGAACCGCTAGAGCGGAGGGCTATGGTTTGGAGAATTAGGATTAGATGGCTAGTCTAACTGAAGTAGTAGATGATTATTTAAAGAGGTTAAAACAATGTGAGAGCTTGATGGGGTTTGGATGCAAATGAAGGCGAAGGGGAGATGAAGAAGCCGAGGTGAATCGGTTCCCGATGGAAGTAAATGGGAGAAGTGGCGTGCGAGGCAGTTGATTAGACAGCTAGGTAGACTAAACGAAAAGGCTATGCGGGTAGATTGATGAGTCGTACCTGTTCGTGTACGTGCCCATCCTTCTTGATAGGTGGGACCTATGCAAATAGATAAAAAACTGTGTCGTAGCTTTTTTTTTAGCGCGTGAGTGGGAGACACAACATTCTCTGGTTAAGGAATACTCCCTCCGTTTAGGTGAGTATAAGTCACCTTATGAAAATTAGGTTTTCCCAAAACCTTTAGGCGTGGAGCATTAACTTCCTACTCGATCCCCTCCCAGCCTCGTTAGCCAGCGTTCTCTTCCTCTGCTGCCGCGTTCTACCTTTCCATTTTTCCTCTTCTCGAGTGTGGAACGATCTGCATGCCGTCCTTGATGCACCAGAATGACCATTGCATGCATCATGGCAGGGCGTTGATTGGGCATGCACAAGAATTTGGTTCTGCTCGCAATATGGATGATACTTGAACGATGAAGTGAACAGGCATGCTAGCACGGGAGACCTATTTCCGCTATACAATACTGGAGTACTCATGTTCCTACTAGTAGTAGTAGTACAACTGTGGTACACTTGATGGTCAAAATACTATTCATCCGGTCCTCACAGTGAAGTGACAACACCCTGCGCTGACACTAGTCGAGGCGGGCGTGTTCGGGTTACCAAAGTCAGCCTCACCACATGCCTTTGTGCGATCTGTCACGACATTGTCTGACACATTGGCGCCTCGCCTCGTCTCCCTCTCTGCTCCCATAGCACCGATCCATCTCCATCTCCTTCTCCGTCTCCATCTCCGTCTCCATCTCACTGTGCCCCCGTGTACCGTCGCCTCACTCGCCTCCCCCAGTACCACTTTTCCCTCGCTAGCCGCTCCAGCACCGACATCCTTCTCCCCCGTAAATCAAGCCCCCTTCAAAACTCCACCATGGCCGAACGCGAACCGTGCAGCATCCATATGAGCCGCGATTGGAGCAATCTCCCCAGTGACATCCTCGACCTATGTTGTTCGCGTATGGATATGTTGACCACCCTGCGGCTGGCTGCATGCTCGAGGGACATGCACATGGCCATCGTCGAAGCGAGGCCTAAGCTTTTCAAAACACCCTGCTTGCTGCTATCTGGTCTTGCGAGATTGGCTCACCATGATATGGAGGCGTGCATGATGCCCCTCGACTTCAATCCGATCTCCATTAGCTGAAACTTCTTTGCAGGTATGTAGTGTGTCATCGTACATCATTTCCCTCGACATCGATCCGGTCACCATCGCCCGAAACTTCTTGGCAGGTATGTCTTTGGGTGGCATGAACTCCCCTGGATGGCTGCCTTGAGAGAAGGCGGTAAAAGTTGGTGCTCGTGAACTTCCGGACCTCCATGAGATTATCCTTCCTCGGTTGGATTATATAGAGTATTACCATCGTGGTCCAAGTCATCTAGATTACTCGTCAATTGGGCGGACCTTGTTTCTGCAGAAGATTGTAATCTGCCAAGTACCCCCACGACATGCGAATTCGCAGACTTCAAGCTAATTGCCTTGTTAGGCCAGCGGACTACGCCTATCTTTCGCGGTGCCTTTTTTAGCTGGAACAACTTCGGCTCGCGGTGGATCATCATCAAAGCTGATACACATACGTGATGCTATTGAACACAATGGCATCATCTGTGATCGACAAAGCAGATGGCACCACGTATTCTTTGGGACGGTAGCGTGTAAGTTGTTTCCATCTCATGTTAATGATGCGCCATGAGACTGTTTGAACTTTTGTGATGATTGGCATATCCATGTTTGAGCAGAATTTGAGTAGAACTATGGCAATATATTAGAGCAGCGTAAATCAGCTATATTTGGAATGAGTTAATTCATGCGATTGTGACCATGTCATTACAGCCAATTTGTACCTGAATAATCAAGCGGTTAGGAATATATGGATATTATCCTTATTTTACAGATAATCTATATACTACTACTAAATATGAGTGTGTATCAATGGCCATATTAGTTTCCTCATTTTCATGATGTAGAAACATGCACCACAACATTGGTTTCATCTAACCATACATTAGGGAAGTAAATGTGCATATGGAGAACTCTATATTTGGAAGTAGTGAAATCCTACAATGCTTACCATGTGTACATACCTATATTAAGCCCTTGACAATCAATGGCTAGAATAATATCCTCACAAATTTTGCCCACAGAACACGAGTATATAACAATGCATGGTGCATTAGTTACCTTGAAGAATTTGTTTGTGAGGACAGAACATGATTACATAACATGCATGACATGGTAGTTTCTGTGAAGAATCGATTGCGAGATAACATGAGTATAACCATACATGGCACTTCTATATTTTGAACCCAGTATACATTTCCTGTATTTTTCTCCCGGTTCCAACGAGGACATATCAATGTTGTTTCTTGCATTATCCTACTCATACTACGAACAATGCTGATCTTACATTAACAATGCATCCTTTTGATATGATGCGGTGTCCCTGATTCTGCCCTTTGTAATTACACCACCTTTGCCAAAAGCAGGAAGCAAAACTGGTTCCTCGCTCGATCGAGACGAGCGACAAAAGGCTGATGATCATTCGGACACATGAGCGGAAAAGTTATATTACAAAAACCCCTTTGTATACAAGCACCGTGTAATACGTGAGTATCCGGACGATGGCTATTCGTCTATGAGCAGGATACCAGCTTGTTGGGGCCTTTAGGATTTTTAGTTGGGCGGGTAAACAGCCTTGGTTCACTCTCTGTTTCTCGGACTCAATTATCGATTAACGAGGAGATCACCGTTGGCAAGGACCTTGATGGCGAGAGGCTCATTTGCTATGGAAAAGCTGTGTCTACAGCGAGCCCTAGGAGTTAGGAGCATACTCCCCGATTGTCAAGCGATACAACCTACAACCAAAGGAAGGTGAGAATGACAAAGGCATCGGATTAACTTTGATCCTTGGATGTCTCAATTCTGACGAGTAGTGATGTGGTTCAAGCTTTCGGGTTGATAGGTAATTGGGTTGTTGCATCGAAAGGGTGGAATCTTGGTGTCTCGGATCCTTTGGTCATTGAAGCGGGGCGCAAATTATGATGGTGTTGGATCATCTCTTGAATGACTTTGTTGTCTTTGTTGCTGGTTACGGATGGGTAGTTCTTTATTTTGTTATGCATATTCCTTGTCATTTGGTCATCCTCGTCTATGTCACTCTTTCTATGTAATAGTTATACATTTAGAATGTCATTCTAAATGCGGATCACGAGAGTCTGAGTGCTCTGAGATGGAGTGCGTTTTGGTGGTGTAGCAAGACTTCTTATGAACTATCATGTCTTGTTGTTTATGTCGATAGTAGTCACTAGTCGGTGTTTGAATGTTGTATATATCGTTGTTTGAACTGTTTATTGTCTCCAACTACTGGTGGGCTAAATGAGGGCATCACCATTCTCCGGTGTTGAGTATATCTCCTTTTTCAAGTTATATAATTTGAGCTCCTTGTCTTTTCGATGATGTACACTTGTTTGGGCCCTTGAGGTGTTGTTGAATATGGGCGAGTAGTAATGCAATGCCAAACAGGTCAATTATGACTCTCGGGTCGGGCTCTCAAAGATCCTGAAAAAAAGGCGGGCTCTCCAAAAGAAAGAATAAGGACTCTTAGGCCGACATGTAGGCGCCACCATTGTTTTCGTGCACTTGCACCGAGAGCATATTGGCGCGTGCTCGAAATTCATGGTACCTTTTCATCCCAGTCTCGCCCTCCCCACCTCTGGAATCTCGATTCCTACTCCAGTTCCCCAAATCCCCTCTGTACTCCCTATACTCAAGCGCACTATCATGTCACGGTCAGCGCAGATCTCCGAGCGGAGATCACGAGGTCAAATCCTGCCTTGATCATTGTGTCTTGTCGCTCAACAGTGGCATGGCGGCGCTTGACAACCAGTTTGCGGCAAAGTGCTGATGGTAACCATCAACAGCGACCGGCCTCCGTCTCGTCAGACGACCTTGTCAAAGCTCTTGGCATTGCGCCGGCATCCAAATAAGTGACTTGCTCGTCGAAGTCATCGCCACCGATTGATTTCTTCGTCGGGTTCGAACAACTTTTGATTGCGATCGTGTGTTGAATCTTCGGCGTTTGTTCTGCGATGGCCTTTGGTGAGCTTTGATCGGTGGTACCCATGATGGGGCTCGGTGCCCTCGAGCTTGAGTTTTAACAAAGCTTACCTTCCACGGCATGCCTCGGCGTGCTTGGAACAGCGAGTCCATGAGCGAGCTTATCAGCGACCTTGGAGGTGAGCTCGTAAGTATGTTTGTTCCTCGGACAGCTGGGCTCTACGGTTATGGCATGGATGAAGAAGCCGTCCACCATACGAAGGTGATTTGTGTTGAGATACCGGTGCGGGGAACCGGGGTTGTACTATTAAATGCGCCACCAAGGCCGCGCGGACCACGTTAGGGATGTACTGTATCGAGTGTTCGTGCATGTCGAAGAAGTGGTCAATCCATCAATCGAAGTCCTGCCGCGCCCGCGTGTGCGAGGTCCATCGGCGATGTTCATTACAGAGTCAACGTCGGACTTTCCCGTGTTGCTCGAAGCGATGGATGGCACAGGGCCTACTCCATCGCATGGCGAGAGCCCTTGCTTCTTTGGGAGAAAGAGGCGGGGCTGGCCGCTGGATGTGCTCTAATTTGAGGTAACAACTGAATCTTGTCGAGATAGTACTAGTTAAATCCGAGCTTTGGAGTGCGAAGCAGCGATATGCGGTACATTTGATTGTGACCTGTTCTAATTTTGTACCTGAACTTTTTTTAGAAAGGGTTGTGCGTCAACTTAATGTGCTAGCGAGAACTTATTGTGTTGTCATACATTTTCTTTGCACAACATTCAAGATATTTCCCGTCATTTATAAAGGCGATGAACCATATATGCGACCGTTGGTTTCAACATAGCCCTTCATGTGGCGATCCTTGCTTCCATCCTGATTGTGCCTTTGCATGAAATTTTTATACGCAAGTTGATTGTGCTATGATGTTCTATATGATTGTGTCAACTATATAAATTTTCTTGAGCATCAGCAATGCATATGGCTGAAAGATGTATTCTGAGCATCGACCGATGGGTCTCTCTCTCTATCTCTCTCTCTCACACACACACACACGCACACACGTGCACGCACAAGTGGGACCCGTTGAATTATTTATTTGCTCGTGACAGCTTTTAATTAGGTTCCTTTGTGGTCTAAATGCATCCACCCTACTTTGGCCTGCCTTAGCGAAGATGCCCAAGTCGACAAGGGGTGGTCTGTAACTCAGCGATGGCGTCTGACGTTGGTCTTTGAAGCGAGATGAAGACCGGTGAGGAGTCCGGACTAGGGGTGTCCGGATAGCGAACTATCATCATCGGCGGACTCCCGGACTATGAAGATACAAGATTGAAGACTTAGTCCGATGTCGGATGGGACTTTCCTTGGCGTGGAAGGCAAGCTTGGCGTCTGGATATGTAGATCTCCTACCCTTGTAACCGACTACTGTGTAACCCTAACCTATCCGGTGTCTATATAAACCGGAGGTTTTAGTCCGTGGAAGAACAACAATCATACCATGGGCTAGCTTCTAGGGTTTAGCCTCCTTGATCTCGTGGTAGATCTACTCTTGTACTACCCATATCATCAATATTAATCAAGCAGGGTAGGGTATTATCTCCATCGAGAGGGCCCAAACCTGGGTAAAAACATCGTGTCCCTTGTCTCCTGTTACCATCCGCCTAGGCGCCTGCAGTTGGGACCCCCTACCGAGATCCGCGGTTTGACACGACATTGGTGCTTTCATTGAGAGTTCCTCTGCGTAAATCGCCGATAGGCGGATGGCTCGCCGATCATCAACAACGGCGCGATCCGGTGAGACTTTTCTCCCGGACAGATCTTCGTATTCGGCGGCTTTGCCTTTGTGGGCCAATTAAGCAGCCATCTGGAGCAGATCGGCGGCGCCCTGGCCATCGGTCAGATTTGGAAGTTTGAACTATCGGCCGATATCGCGGAGACTTGATCTTGACGGATCGAGCCGCAATAGCGATGCCGCCTTGTCTCGATGGGCATGATCTGGCTCTGCGGCGAATAGTGCCACAGGGCCACACCGGCATCCGCTCCGACCCTTAATCCGGGCGGATTCCCCGATCAGGGCGAGTGGTTGGACACGCCTCGGGGCTACAATCTCTGGCGATTGGCGAACTCCATCCTGTCGCTGCGAAGACCTTGACACAGGGTGGCGGACTCCTCTCGGACTCCGAACCCTCGCGCCCCTTGTCGAATCCGATTAGGCGCCCGTTATGGAGTTCACTGCGCGGACATCTTTCGGCCTTTTCGCCCTTTGGCGATATTCTGAATTCACTAAAGTCTCTCTCTTTATCCGGAGAGCCTGGCGGACTGCGGACAGGAAGGTTGGAGAATCTGAGACGGCGAAATTCAAAGCCACCCACCATCCACTTTGTAGCCATTGTCGATGATTTAGCAGACATGCTCGACTTGACTCCGAAGGCGTCGGCGGTATGGGCGGCGGCGGCGGAGGCGACCAGAACCAGCGCCAAGCGAGGGCCGCTGGAAGGCCACCTCGTCATATAGCGTATACATGGTGGACATCGAGAAGATGGGAGCGGCGATGGAACAGCGGAGATGACCCCTCAAGAAACAACGAGCGCCCGGCGTCGGCGGCGCCACTCTAAATCCGCCACAATAAAAGCGGTGATTCCGGCACGGAGATAATAACACCCGGACGGTGCGAAGAACCCCCTCGGCGGGACTCAGCGCGGAGGAGGAGAAGCAAGTCCGCCTGACGGTGCAGCAGAAAAAAAAGTCGAGGGCGATAATTATCGCCTCCCTCCGAAGATGAGGCAAGCCTCGGCGACGATAATTTGTCATGCACGAGGATCCCGCCTTGAGCAGGGCGTTTCAAGCGCGGGCTTATAGCCCAGGGGAAGCAGCCTCAAGAAAAAGCAGCAACGACTTAGAGCTGATCAAGACCTGCTAGGTGACGGATGGTGAAGTCCTTGCGGCGAAGAGTATGAACTCGAGCGCCCTCAAAAGCTACCCCAAGCGCGGGCCGTTGCCTCGATTAGAAGAGGAAGCACCCAAGTCACCGGCGCAAGACATGGCTGACCGGCCACCCGTGGCAGCGACGAAAACCTCTCGGCCCTCGCTCAAGCCACCCCGGCGCGCTCAAAAGTACCAAGCGCGGGAAAACACGCGGACTTGCGAGATATATTGGAGGATAAGGCAAAACATACAAGATCGATCTACGAGATCCGTGGGCGCCCACGACCGTGGCGATAACCGTCATGCGGATCACTGATAACTCCGCCCGGGCGAACACAACAAACAAAGCTCATTTGAGCTGCGTCGTGATATATTGTCTGAGGCGCGCACACCACTATGCTTCACGGATGAAGTAATGGATCATCAAATCCCTCGGGGCTTTAAACCGTAAACATCGAATCATACGATGGTACCACAGATCCTGATGCGGATTGAGGACTATCTCCTCCATATCCACATGGCCAGCGGTGATGATCTACATGCCATCAAATACCTCCACTCAAGCTTAAGGACCAGCTCGGCATTGGCTCAACAGCTTGCGGCGAGAATCAATTGGTTGTTGGGAGGACACGGAAGCCGCATTCCTTGATAACTTCCGGGGCACATATGTGCGACCACCCGACGCCGATGACCTTAGCCACATAATTCAACAGCCGGAAGAATCGGCGGACAATTACGGACACGGTTCCTAACAAAGAAAAATCAAATCGTTGGTGTCCGGATCACGAGGCCCTTGCACCCTTCAAACATAACATCGCGACAAGTGGCTTGCCCGGCACCTAGGACAGGAAAATCAAAATCCATGGCAGCCCTCACAACACTCATGACCGCTTTTGTGCGGAGAGGGCAACAGCTAGCTAAACAACAACGGCCAACACCACGATATTTCGGATACCAAGGACAGCAATGGCGGTCGGCGTCATAACAAGAACAAGCGCCGCGCGTGCGGCGATAATACTAAAGATCGGCCCGTCAATGCGGTTCATAGGCTCTAAACCGGTCAGCGGAAGAAGCCATTCAAAAGAAATACTCGAGGCCCGTCCAACTTGGACGAATACTCGATCGCTTGTGCGGATACATGGCACCCGAAAAGCCAATAATCACACCAGCGAGGATTGTTGGGTGTTCAAACAAGAAGAGCAAGTTAAGTGCGAACTAAATGACAAGGGCTGCATAGCGATGGCGAGGAAGAGCCCGGCACGCCGAACAATAGAGGACGAAGGGTTTTCCCACACAGTGCGGACGGTGAACATGATATCGCATAACCCACATACCCAAAATGGGCGGGCGTGCACTAAGGGGCGTATATGCGATGGAGCGATCGCCCCAAAGTTCAACCCATGGTCTTCCTGCCCGATCACCTTCGATCGAAGGACCACCCACTAGCATTAAATCACGGCGGTTTCGCGCATTGGTTCTTGACCCAATTATTGTGGATTTCACCTAACGAGTCACGATGGGCGGCGGCGACTGAACTGCTTTATCGGGGATCGGTCGCAAAATGGGCATAGACCCTCAAAGTTAAACCTACAAAGGCGACCTTTAAAGGCGTCATGCCGATGTAGAGGCGGTTATGCGGGCTCGATTACACTCAGTGGTCTTGGATCCCGGATAACTTCGAAGCAAAGAGTTAATCTTGAGATCGTCCCATTCATGGCGGCTATCATGCCTGCTCGGACGAACCGCATTTGCAAAGTTCAATGCGGTGCCGCTTTTCGCATACCTCAAGCTCAAGATGCGGGCCCTCGAGGTAATCACGGTCAATGGAAACACGAGCGCTCTCTTGAGCGGAGGAGCCGCGGCTGCCCTCGGCGGAGGTACCAGCAGACTCTCACAGCAACTCTCGAGTCCGGCCACTAAGCATCGGACCAACATCAAAGCGCCGGGTAACCTACAACAAGACCGCTGGCACGATTCAAGCGCAGCGTAGCAATCCGGCTAACCCCAGCCCTGCGAAATTGCAAAGCTAGTATTACGGCGTACATAATTACGCTCTGGAGATACCATGGGCATATGGGGAGGGGCAAGACCACGGCATGCCAAGAATGCGGCTCGACCGCACCAGGGGCTCCCGATTGTGTCATTCTTTTTCTCTTTTCCTTTTTCTTCCTTTTTCTTACTCTCAGGACTCCGCCTTCCAGAAGTCCTGTCCGGCACTAGAATGGCGAACTCACGATGCAACAGCGAGGGGAAGCGAAAGCCCGTCAAGTGTCGGGTGGTCTCTATTCACGAGCATTATACCTGTTTTACGTATCATCCCGCAGCTTACCCCTGGAGGGGGACATATTAGATAGTCCCATTCCTTGCTTTCCGCACTATTTGTATCGTCCTGCCTTCATTGCAGTACCTTTTTTGAATAAACAATGCATAGCTTTTGCTTATTATTACTACTTCCTTTATCTATACATATGTTCACTTCATGACATGTTGCAACCGTACACTTTAGTGCGGCCAATACACCGAGGGCTTAAGTATCCCAAAATTATGGTGTGATAAGTCCGAACACTATCACAAGTCGGCACCCGAACTTATTGCATTATATGAATCGGCTCGAATCATGTCTTGGGTCAATAGTTGGGTTTGCCGGCTCCGTGTTTTGGTACCTTACGTTCCGTTATATCGGCTAAGGTAGCAGGAGAACCACTTGATTGTGCCCCGGTTGAGCTGGGTCGAGCACCTCGATGGAAAGCTAAAACTGACCGTCATGATAGGGCAAGAGCGATTCGCTGTTCGAGAGGTTTTTGGGTCCCTAAAGACTTATGCAGCTTAGGCGAGGAAGGAATTATCGGCCAAAGGCGTGGATAGCGCCCGAACTTCGGTCTTCGAATACTAGGGGCTTAGCGAAATTTAAAATTATTGAATTCTATGGCTAAGTGAGAGTGTTCAAGCATTATAAGTCCGGTTGCCTTGTTCGTTGTGTTGGCGCCTCCTAGATGGACCCAAGAATCTGAACAAGAGTGCTCAAGTTTATCGAACACCCTGCACTTTCGTGGCATGGGGGCTGAAATAACGACTTGCCATCTCTCAAATTTGATAAAGCGGCGAACGAAGGTAATATTTTAAATTAACAAGCGTTGCTTAAGCGCATATGAACAAGTTTTCAGCGTCTGGGATAACAAATGCGAGTCTATTCAAAACTACATCTCTGGAGCACTCATCCGCTATTCGGCGGGCACCCTTGAGGCCCTCATAGTACATTTAGGCGTGCGATGCTCCTTGCTTGCCGGTGGCCCGTCCGTCACAAGCTTCTCCGCATCCAGCTTGCCCAGTGCACTTTAGCGGGCAAGGGCTGACGGACACCTTCAATGCAGGCGGGCGCTTGATGACCTCAATCCGTGGACGGCGTCCACCGGCCGCTACACCAAGCGAAGTAGCTCCGGGCATGGCTTCCAATGGCCACAGCCCGCTACAAGGCCCTTCATGGCCTGTTCGGCAACCTTGTGAAGCTCGACCAGCTGCTTGCTGGTGGCTTAAAACACGGATGTCGGCCTCGGCATACTAAGACGAGAACACCTTTTACGTCGAGCTCCCCTCCTCGGTAGCGGTAGAATGTGGCAGCATCAGACACACTACGGGGCAAATCTGCGAATGCTCCTAGAGAGCTCCGAATCCGGGTAAGTAATAGGTAATTCACTTTCACATGCTTGCTTTGCATAAAGAATGCCTTACCGCGCTATCTTCTTCAACGACTCAATTTCTTGGAGGCTTTTGGGCCTCGGCCTTAGCAACTCTGGCACTCTCAAGAGCGAGGCAAGCTCGGACTCTCGAGTCTTGAGTCACGCTCCAAACTCTTGTGTTTTCCCGAGCTTGGAGCTCTTGCCGCTCTTAGCCAGCTGCGCCTCCCCTTCTCTCGCTCGGTGCGTTCCGTAGCAGCTTTGTTTTCGACCACGGACACGCTTCCATAAGGGTAGCCACCTCGTTTGTGGCCCCAGTGATACCATGTTATTCTGTTATTTTTGCAGCAGAAACCTTTCTATAAGGTATTTCTTTAATAAGTACTACTTACCTTCCTTGTCCTCAGCTGCTTCTTGGCTTGGCGAGCTCGTCCTCGGACGCTCGAGGCTCCTTCAATGCATTGACCTCCATGATCGGTCTGGCGGTCGGCAGCGCAACCTGAATTCCCATATTGACATACTTATGTTAGACTCCTGCGTATATCTTTTTAGATCCTTAGTCCGGCTTTTCTTTCCGAACACCGAACTAAGCATCGAGAACTCTTGTCTATGCGGTACTATTTTTACATATTCTAAACTTACCTCAAAGCACATTAGAAGGCTGAGTGCAGGCTTCAGTCAGCCCGCTCTTGGCGGACTGAACTGTCGGGATCACCACACTCATAGCAGTGCGGTGCTCCTCCTCGATGGAAGCGCTGTTAAGCGCCTCGAGTCGCTATTCGGTGCCTCGGTTGGGCGGAGGACACGGCGTCTTCCCTTCTTGCAAAGGATCCGTTGGCGGGCCTCGGAACGGCTGATGGTTCTGGCATGGAGTCGGACGAGGTGGGCTTAGAGCCTGGGGTCTTGCCCCCACGAGCTGAGTCAGGGAGGTTGCCTTGTGGCTCCTCCTGCGCCACCTCCTCTTGACCAAGCCCCCTTGGGGCACCACCTCGGTGTCGTCCACGGCATGGGGCGAGGCGGTCGGAAGTGAAGTACTCTCCATTTCCGGCGAGCCCGGTGACCCTTCGATGAATCGGCGAACTTCGCCCTTAGGCGGGCTGCATGATTGTTGGCATTAGAGAACACTATGCAATGATAAAAAAGTCATGGGTATCTGGACACTTACAATCTCGCGAGGGCTTGGCCTTGTTGGCCAATCCTCCTCGTCGTCGTCGGCGTTGGTGGAGAATCCGGAGGAAGGTTCTTCCTTCTTGGACCCTCGGCCTCCCGGTTAGGCGGCCTTCCTTTTCCTTTCCTCCCGGCGGGGAGAAGCTTCTTTCCTCCTCGTCCTCGGGGAAGATTACGCTTCAGAATCGACAACACTGGCGTCGGGAACTCCTTGAGTTCCGTGGCCTCCTTCTTAGCCTTCTTCTCCGGCACCACATGGGGTGCGGGCCAGCAACCGTCAATCGAGGCGTCCGCTGGAGTCTTCGGCAAAGGCAGGACAGTTAATCTGTCCGGACGTCTTCAACCAGTCTGGCAAAGGTTAGGGAGTTTTAGA
>JAHIAM010005266.1:0-29857 GCA_021605205.1 Aegilops longissima
GGGACTCACGGTGGGGCGGTTGGGATCGGACAACGAAGAAATTCAAAACCCACCCACCACCACTTTGTAGCTGCAGCCGATGATCTAACCGACATGCTGAACTACGACTCAAGAAGACATCAGCGGTATGGGCGGCGATGCTGGGAGCGAACAGAACCAGCGCCTACGGGCCTTTGAAAGCCACCTCATCATATGACATATACATGGTGGATATCCCAAAGGATGGGAATGGCGAAGGAGCAGGGAGGATGACCCCTCAAGAAACAGCAAGCGCCCGGCGTCGTGGCGCGCTCTCTATCCTGCCACGGCAAGAATGAAGATTCCGGCAGGAGATAACAATACACCGGACGATGCGAAGGTAATCCCTCGGCAAGATCCGGTAGCGGAGGATGGAGACACCAGCCCTCACGAGAAGGCGGCGGAAGAAGAGGTAGAGAGATTATATGCCTCCCTCCGGGGCAAGCAAGCCTCGGCGACGATGAATCGTCGTGCACGAGATCCGTCGAACAAGGCGTTTTAGGCGCGGGCTTATAGCCGCGGCGAACAGCCTCAAGAAAAGCAGCAACAACTTGGGCTGATCGGGATCGCTAGCGATAGATGGATTGAAGTCCTCGCGGCGAAGAGCATGAGCTCGAGCGCCCTCAAAGCTACCCTAAGCGCAAGCTGCTCCCCGATTAGAGGAGGAGGCTTAGAACCCGCATCACCAGGAGACAATCACGGCTGACCGACCACCCGTGGTCGCGGCGGAAGAACCTCTAGGCCCTTCACTAGAACCGTACCCGACATCGCTCAAAAAGCACATGGCCACGAGGGCGCTCCGGACTGCGAGATATATTGGAGGACAAGGCAAGACAATCAAGATCGATCTATGGATCGGTTGGGGCGTACGATGCGTGGCGACAACGTCGCGCGGACCGATAAGTCCGGCCGCGGGCGAACAAAGCAGACAAAGCTCTTTTGAGCTCCGTCGTGATATCGCCCGATCTGAGGCGTCGCACACCACTATGCTTCGCAGGCGAAGTAATGGATCATCATATCCCGAAGGGTTTAAACCCGTCAATATTGAATCCTATGATGGCTAGCCAGACCTGCGGTTTGGATCGAAGACTATCTCCTTCACATCCACATGGCCAGCGGTGGCGATCTTCACGCCATCAAATACCTCCCCTCAAGCTTAAAGGACCAGCCCGAGCGGCTCAACGGCTGCAGCCGAGAGTCAATTGGGGCTGGGAGGACACGGAAGCCGCATTCCTCGATAACTTCGGGGCACTTTAATGCGACCACGAGCGCTGATGACCTAAGCCACATAATTCATTAGCCCAGACGAATCGGCGGACAATTACGGACACGGTTCTTAACCAAGAAAAACCAAATCGTCGTTGTCTGGGATCACGGAGGCCCTGCATGACCTTCAAGCATAACATCTGCTGACAGTGGCTTGCCCGGCACCTAGGACAGGAAAAGCGAAATCCATGGCAGCCCTCACATCACTCATGACCCGCTTCTGCGCGGGTGAGGACAGGCTAGCTATGCAGCAACAACCTCGGCAAAAATTCGGCGGTCCGGACTTCAAGGACGAAATGGCAGGCAGCGTCGTAACAAAACAAGCGCGCGTGCGGCGACAATATTGAGATCGACAATCAATCCAGTTGAGCTACGAACCCGGTCGTGAAAAAGCCATTCAAAGAACTACTCGGGTCCGTCAATTTGGACCCGAATACTCGACCGCTTGTGCGGATACGGCACCCCGAAGCCAGCTAACCACCAACGGGGACTGTTGGGTATTCAGCGAGCGAGCAAGTTAATTGCGAAAACAATGACAAGGGCTGCATAGCGATGGCGGGGCGAGACCCAACCGCCGAACAATAGAGGAACGAAGGTTTCCCCCACAGTGCGGACGGTGAACATGATATCGCAATGCACATACCCAAAGGGAGGCGGGCGTGCACTCGAGGGATGTCTGGCGATGGAGCAAGTTGCCCGAAGTTCAATCCATGGTCCTCTGCCCGATCACTTTTGACCGAAGGACCACCCCAGGCATCCGCCACGGCGGATTTGCACGCCGGTCTTAGACCCAATCGTCAATGGATTTCACCTAACGAGTCACGATGATGGCGGCGGCTGACTGAACCTGCTTTACCGGGATACGATCGCCAAAATGGGCATAGAACCCTCAAGGATTAAACCTACCAAAGCGACCTTTAAAGGCGTCATACCAGTGTAAAGCCAATTATGCGAGCTCAATTACACTGGAAGTGGTCTTGGATCCCGGATAACTTCGAAGAGAGTTAATCTTGACATAGTCCCGTTCATGGCGGCTATCATGCCTTGCTCGGACGTACCGTGTTTGCAAGTTCAACATGGTGCCGCGCATATGCATACCTCAAGCTCACGGCGCGAGGCCCTCGAGTCATCACGGTCAGCGGAAACCTTGAATGTTCTCTCCTTGCGGAGGAACATCTCCAGCTCTCGCGGCCGAAGTGCAATACAGCCTCTTAAGGCAATTCTCGAGTCCGGCCGTAGGCGGACGGACACTAAGCGGCGCGGGAGTAACTTACAACAAGACCACAGCGCGTTCGAGCAGCGTAGCGATGCGGCTAACCCAGCTCTGCGAAGCGTCAAAGCAGGTCGCCTTGCGTACACCATTACGCTCACGAAGATACCATGGGCATGGCGAGAGGAGCGACCACGATAAACCAGAATGCGGCTCAACCACACGAGGGGCTCTCAAGTGTGTCATTCCTTTTCTTTTCTTTTACCTTTTACTTTTACCAACAAGACTCCGTTTGTCCGGAGGCCCGTCACAGCAGCGGACCTGCCAAACTCCGCGGCTTAACGACGGGGAAGGATAAAGGCTACGAATATCTGGTGGTCTCCATTACGAGCATTTTATACACCAATCTGCAGCCTACCCCAGAGAGGACATGTTTAACAGTCCCATACCTTGCTTATCGCACTATTTGTATAGATTACGCATTAAGTAGCACTTATTGAATAAAACAATGCAGCACCTTTTGCTTATAATTGCATTTTTTCATACATATGTTCATTCACGACATGTTGCATCCGTACACTTTAGTGCGGCTAATATACACCGAGGGCTTATGTTTCCGCATTATGGTATGATGAGTCCGAACACTTTTACAAGTCGGCACCCGAACTTATAGCACTATATGCATCGGCTCCGAATCATGTCTTGGGTCAATAGTTGGGTTTGCCGGCTCCCATGTTTTGTACCTTCGTTCCGTTATATCGGCTAAGAGTAGCTGGGAGAACACTGCGATTCCGCCCGGTTGAGCTGGGTTAACGCCTCGATGGAAAGCTAAAAGCGGCCGTCATGATGAGGCGAGAGCGATCATTGATAGTGAGGTTTTTGCGAGTCATAAAGACTTATGCAGCTTAGGCGAGGCGGATCTTGTCGGCCAAGGCGTCAGATGGCGCCCCAAATTGACCTTCGAAGACTAGGGCTTCGCTTGAAATTTAAAATATAAATTCTTTGGCTAAGTGAGAGTGTTCAAGCATTATAAGTCCGGTTGCCTTGTTACGCTGTGGTGGCGCCTCCTAGATGGACCCAAAAATGGGAACAAGGCGCTTAAGTTTATCCGAACACCCGGCACTTGTGGCATGGGAATTTGAAGCCGACGACTTGCCATCTCGGTTGATAAACAGCCGCATAGAAGGTAATATTTTAAATTAACAAGCGTTGCTTAAGCGCATATGAACTAAGTTTTCAGCGCACGGATAACAAAATGCGAGTCTACTCAAATATTACATCTTTGGAGCACTCACCCATAATAGTCACGGGCACCCTTGACACACTCTTATAATACATCTCGGGCGTGCGATGCTCCTTGCCCTCACGGTGGCGGGTCCGTCCACGAGCTTACAGGCATCCATCTTGCCCCAGTGCACCTTCTGCGGGCAAGGGCCCGGCGGGCACCCTCAATACAAGCGGAATGCTTGATGACTTCTACCACGACGCATCCATCAGCCGCGCACCAGGCGAAGTAGCTCCGGGCATGGCCTCCTTAAGGCCACAACGAACTGAGGCCCTTCATGGCTGTTCGGCCGCCTTGTGGAGCTCGACCAGCTGCTTCAGGCTGGTCGCTAAAGGCCGGATGTCCGGCCTCGGCGTCTTGAGACGAAAGACCTTCTCGTCGAGCTCCCTCCTCGGCCCGGTAGAATGCGGCGACATCGGACACGCTGCGAGGAAGATCTGCGAGCGCCCTAGAGCTCGAATTCGGGTAAGCAACGGGTAATTAACACTCACATGCCTACTTTGCATGAAAAATGTCTTACCGCTGCTATTTTCTTCACCGCCTCAACCTCCTAGAGGGCCTTGTAAACCCGGCATTAGCGACTTTGGCACTCTGAAGAGCGTTGCAAGCTCAGGACTCTCGAGTCTTGAGTCACGCTCAAGCTCTCATGTTTTTCACGAGATCTGGAGCTCTTGCTGTCACCTCCGCCACCGCGCCTCCTGCTTCTCTCGCTCGATGCGCTCAGCGGCATATTCGTTGGACATGACCACCGCCAGGATGCCACCTCGTTGGTGGCCCCTACAATCCCACATTATCCTTGTCATTTTTCTTGCAAGCAAATCCTTTTACATGAGTACAATTTTCATAAGTATTACTCACCTTCTTTTTCCTCGAGCTGCTTCTTGGCATGGGCGAGCTCGTTCTCGGACTGCTTTCGAGGTTTTCCTTCAAAATATTGACCTCCATGATCGGTCTGTGGAGTCGGCGACACAACCTGCAATCCCATATTGACATATTTTATGACTCCTGCGTTTATCTTTCTAAAGATCCTCGGTCCGGCTTTTCTTTCCGAACACCGAACCGAGCATCGGGGAGCTCACATCTATGTACCATTTTACATATATTGAAATTCTTACCTCAAAGCTTTGTTAGAAGGCTGCTGCGAGCTTGGTCGGCCAGCTCTTGGCGAGTGAGCGTTAAGAATCACCGCACTCATGCGGTGGGGTGTTCCTCTTCGATGGGCGCCGTTGGCGCCTCCGGCCAAATATCGGCACCTCCGGTTGGGCGGAGGCAGCGGCGTCGCGGTCTTGCCCTTCTTCTGAAGGGTGCCGCGCCGGACTCGAGGAGCCCCTTGTGGCCTCGGGGCTGAGCCAGTGCAAAGTCCGGGAGGTGTCTGTGACACCTCGGGCCTCCTCCTCTGGTGGGTCCCTTCCTGGGATCCCACCTCGGCATCGTCATGACACGCAGAGGTGGAGGCGGTCGGAAGGAATCCATATCCGGCGCGCAAGGACCCTTCGGCAGGCGGGAAGATCATCCTTAGGCGGACTGCGAGGGTTGTATGCGGCATTAGAAAGACATTATGTGGCGAAAGAAACAACTTTGAAGTTATTGGGAGTTCGGATACTACGATCTGCCGAGCAGCCCTTAGGCGATCCTCGTCGTAAATCCGCTGGCGTTGGCGGAGCAGTCCCGGGAAGAGTTTTCCCTTCTTGGACCCTTGGCCTCCCTTGTTGGGAGGCCTTCCGCTTTCTTCCCTCCCGGCAGAGAGGCTTTCTTCTTCTCCTCCTCGCCTTGGCGGGGAGGTGACCTGATTCATCATCCGATAGCACCTGGCAGGAACTCTTACCGGTCCCGTGGCGTCTTCTTGGCCTTCTTCTCGGCACCACGTGGGGTGCGAACCAGCCTTCCGTTAGGCGGGCGTCGTGGAGTCCCTCGGCAATGGGGCGGACGGATAGTCCGTTCGACCGCCCGACCATTCTGTCAAAAGGTAAAGGGAGTTTAGATTCCGCATAGAGGCCAAACTATGGAAAACAAGTGGTGAAATCACTTACCTCGTCGACTGGGCCTGCTGGCGGAATCCATGATCTTGATGGCGGATCACGGAGCTTCGCGCCCTTGAGGCAGCACCTTCCGGGCATCTTCGTGCGTGAAAGTGTCGAAGCCCGCTCGAAATGCTGGTCTTGCGCGGATCAAACTCCCATGTTGAAGCCCGTTAGTCGGTGTCAAAACCGGCGGATCTCGGGTAGGGGTCCCGAACTGTGCGTCTAGGCGGATGGTAACAGGAGACAAGGGACACGATGTTTTACCAGGTTGGGCCCTCTTGATGGAGGTAAAACCCTCGTCTGCTTTCGATTGATATTGATATTGTGGATGTTTACAAGTGGATCTACCACGAGATCAAGGAGGCTAAACCTAGAAGCTAGCCTATGGTATGATTGTAAGGGTTGTTGTGATAGTCCTACGGACTAGAGCCATCCGGTTTATATAGACACCGGAGAGGGCTAGGGTTACATAGAGTCGGTTACAATGGTAGGAGATCTACATATCCGTATCGCCAAGCTTGCCTTCCAGGCCAAGGAAAGTCCCATCCGGACACGAGGAGAAGTCTTCAATCTTGTATCTTCATAGTCTTGGAGTCCGGTCGATGATGATAGTCCGGCAAATGATAGTTCGGCTAATGATGGTAGTCCGGCTATGCGGACACTCCCTAATCCAGGACTCCCTCAGTAGCCCCTGAACCAGGCTTCAATGATGATAAGTCCAAGCAGCGTATATTGCTTGGCATTGCAAGCGGGTTCCTCCTCGAATGATAGAAGATTGTGAACACCGGGATAGTGTCGGCTCGCAAAATAAATTCCACATTCTCTAGTAGAGAATAATAATATATACACAAGTTCAATCTCTTGGCGTTTTTGTGGCATGGCGTCACACCACTACCAAGCCATTACTTGAATTGTTTTTACTTTACCACCTTAAGCGCATTTAGCGGCGGTTTCCTTGCACGTCTTTGTCGAAGAAGAGATCGTGTTTCCCCTTAATCCAGGATTCTCATTAATACGGACGTGGGTAACCCAACGCCCGTTCATACGCCCCCTCTATCGGCGAGTCCCAAGCAGTCACGCGAGGCGGCTCTTGGTATTCTCCCTCTTTATAACGGGACCAAGGCTCGTTTCTTTTCTTCAATCCTTCGTCGAATCCTCTCCCGCTCCAAGTTCCAGCACCTAGAGCTCCAGTTCAGGCGCTGCGGACTTCAGCGATGTCGGTTCCGACCTCCGGGGCGGTGGATGCCCTCCTCCATCACGGAGGAGGGCGTGCTAAAGTTGCGGGAGGCCAAGTACCTGTCTTCTGAGATTCGCGCTGAGGTTGCTGCCGAAGGCAGGCCGTCCCACCGAGCCCGGCTAGTATGTCGTTTTGTATCCCACCTCCGTCGGGGTTTAGGCTTCCCGATGGATCCTTTTGTGAGAGGGCTCATGTTTTATTATGGGTTGGAATTCCACGATTTGGCTCGAGTCCATCCTCCATATTTCGCATTTATAGTCGTCTGTGAAGCCTTCCTCGCGTCACCCCTCACTTGACTGTGGTGAAGACCTTTAATGTGGCGCCCGAAGATGATCGAGGCGTCAGCGGAGTGTGGTGAGGCGACCATAAGTAAGAGGGCGATGCCCGTGGCCCAGCTCCTTCAAGAGGAGCTCGGCTTTGTGGCAGCAAGTGGTTCTATATTACCGTTCAGGGCGCGAGACAAAGCCGCCGCCCTTATTCCCCGGGACCTCCACGACGGTTGATGTGGTGGGTCGACAAGGAGCTCAGCGGGGGCCGTCAAAGGGCGTGCCCCTCTTGCGAGGCAGTTCGAGATCTCCAAGCGAGGGGGATCGATATGGTGGTGGTGATGCGGAGTTATCTGATCGGGCGTCTCACGCCGCAAGCGCCGCCCTCTCCGGCTATGGGAGTTCAATCCGGAGGTCCAGTTCTTCAACACTTCATGGGCTTGACACCTGGAGATGTACAAATTATTCTTGGATCGCAAAAGTGCGTCCGGAATTAACGAGATCTGGACTAAGCTGCAATCGCCCGGATACTCAAGTAAGTAGTTCGAGTCCGGACATACCGTTTGTTTGCCTTCGATGCTTAGCCTTATGACCAATTTCCTTCTACGAGAGTGGATAAGCGGAAGCAAAATTGATCACGGTGTCGGCCCCCCCCAGAGACGCGGATCCGTCTGGTCGGATGCTTGAGTTGCGCCTTGAGAGGAAGGTGAGGGGAAGCGGAAAGCTCTGCCTCGCCTAAGGAGGCTCTTGAAGAGGGGATCGAGAATCCCTCCCTCCAAGGGAGAAGAGGACTGCCTCAGGGACCCGGGGCAAAAGCCCTAAGCGGGGAAGAAATCTTCGCCCGGAGGTCCTGCGTCCGGGGAGGCCCGGCCGCTAATCTCCATAATGAGTCAGCCCTCCAAGCAGTGTAAGTAGAAAGAAAGGAGTATTATAATAAGGACATCCTATTTGTGCCGAGGATAACTAAAGTTCTTACCTTGTAGTTCGGATCTCCGTCCTTCGCAAATGAGCTCGTCTTGGGGACCTTCTTAGGAGATGATGGAGGCGAGGCGCCTCCGTCCAGGCGCCATCGGATAGGGCGGGACGAGCCTGAAGTGTAAATCACGGAGGGAGCCCGGGTTTGGCAAAGTCGGATAGTTCGTAGCCAACTAGTGTCGGCTGAAGGATTTGCTTGAGAAGCGTCTATCTCGGAAGATCATACGCATTGATGAGCATGGTGATTGAAAGGATTTCGTCCGCGAAAGGCGGGTACCTGATACCGTCGGGGAGTTCTTGGCGGGGTTTGAGATGCGTAAAATGACACACCTTTTAACAGTTTTGCATATAGAATCGCCATGTATAGATAGTAGCCCACGAGACTCGGTAGGTTGTCAAAATCGACAGCGTCTGCGAGGATCAATCATGAGTTTAAATTCCGTCGTGTCGATGCGGTGGCGGAGTCGTCGAGGCCAGCCGGACTGATGGAGTTGCTGAACTAAAGCGGCAACTTCGATCTGCGGATCACGGACATCCGCTGATCAGCAGGCGACTTGATGAGTCGCCAAGGTAAATGTTGCTGCGGTCACTTGGTAAGGGGCGAAGCCATTTCCTTACAACATGTGCATGAAATGCGAGATAGTGCAGCTGCTTAGTGGAGAGCCTTGGGCGAACTTGCTCAAGCCAAGGAGCAGGCGGAAGAAGTATCTGGCGGCCTCGAGCGACGAGGTTAAGCGGCGAAAGGGTGCGCTGCTGCGGAGCGAGGGAAGAGATAGCGAAATGGCCGTGAAGTTAAAAGATGCTACCGACGCAATGAGGCTCTTGGGAAGGGCGCCTAAGCGGGCAAGAAAGACCTGCGGAAGGCCACCACGAAGCCAAGAATGCCCGCTCTACAATGCGGCTATGAAGGAAGAGCTGCGCCGGGCGGAGATATTGTAGCGGCAAGCCTTTTACTGCTGCGCCGAAGGTTCTGGATCAAAATATGCTCAATTTGGGCCAAGCTGTGGGGTTCGAGAGGACCCTTATATGGACTTAGCGGCGAGTGCGGCGGATGCCGTTGTGCATTCGAAGCCGGAAGGATCACAAGGCGGAAGAGCTGTTTTGGTCTCAATTCCATAGTCGGGCGTTCACTTCCGCTGACCGACCGTTTGGCTGAGTGGGCTGAGCTAAATAGGTTGTCGGGCTTGCTATAGCGGATATAGTGACTCATATCCGGCGGATAGGCCCAACCGAAGAGTTACTTTGATTATTGCAGCAATTTCTTGGGGTGGTGCCGCATATCAAAGCGATGAAGCGGTCGGCCTGCATAGAGGTGCGCGGATGGCGCTTCGCCCGTGTGAAGAAACATTGGACGAGATGGATGCCACGCTATTGCGACCCGGGTTGGATGATAACGGTTACCCGCCGAGCACTATTTTGGCGAAATCTTGCGTGGTGCTCGTGTAATAAGTCTGAGTGTTCAAAAATGTTACGTTGAATGAGCGTTTATATGATAAAAGCGATATTTATGATGTAGCGCCTTTTATACTTGTGCGTTCAAGTAATAGGATATCTCCTATCGGCCGTTCATGTATACGTGTGTATAACTGAAAGATGGCGATCGTCGGCTTTTACGCACAAAGGTGCGAGGTGTTCATAAAAAATAGCGTGTTTTCACATAATCCGGCGTCTCGGTCTGTAAAGGAGGTGGTAGCGTAACAAGCGAGGCAACGGACTATAATGCTTTATCACTTTCACTTAGCCATGGAGTTCGGTGGGGCTCGACATAGCCCACAGAGGCACCAGCTCTCTCGAATTGGCGGCGTATGTGCACTGGTGGGAAAGCGGCCCTTCGTCAGCGGAGGAATCCTAAACATTCCCAAGGTCGATCAGTGGTTGACCGGTCTCTCGCTGTATCATGCAGTCAATTTTGGCTTTCTCTCTTGAGGTGCTCGCCCAGCCAAGCTGGGGCACAATCGCGATAGTTCTCCTGGAGCAGCGTTAGCCGATGATCTGGGCGTAAGGCAGCAAAACACGGGGCAGGCAAACCCAACATTTGACCAAAGACATGATTGGAGCTGATGCATATAAGGCCTAACTTTCGAGGCGCGAACACTCCGAAGGTGTTAGGTCTTTATAATAGCGGGCAAAACAAAGCCCTAAGCCCCTTGTGTCCAGTGCAGGCAGGTTCTTACAGCGACCGATGCCAAAACGCCGGAGCTCCACTCTGGTTATAATGATAAACCAGGGATTATAGCAACAAGAGGCAGTGAAAAGGTTTACGTGGGTCTTAGTCGAAAAGAGTCCTACCAGCGGGTCCCTCTGCGTCTGCTTTGTGTCTCCGTTGTGCCGTATCACGGGCGGGTGTGCACGCTGTTCATCTGTAAAAAGAAGAACTTGGTTGGAAAAGAAATGCGATGCGAGAAAGTGCATAAAAATTGAAATATAGATGAAGAAAGCTGAGCCTATGCTAGCTCATTATGGCTTATATGTACAAACCCTTGTGAAGGGATGTGCGGCTAGGTAGCCCCTAAGCTTATTTATTCGGACTCGTCGATGCGTGTCCAAGGGTCTCAACGACCTTTTAATGAAATGATGCCCGTGGACCGGGCATTTTAAGCGTAAGAGGCAGCGTAATGTGGTATTGCATTGAAGCGGATGAGCTTCCGTCCAGTGATGCTTGATAGCTACTTTTAAATGGGCGACATGAAGGTTAGCTTTTCTCGTCGGAAGTTGTCGGTGACCGACACAACTTCTAGTAATAATAAAATTGTGCACTGGCGTAAGGAACTGGCGCCACTCCTTTGAAGGAAGTGCGGCTATGCGAATTAGTAGGGTCTATCCCAACGTCTGGATTGTGTCCGGAAATAGCAGGTTCAAGTCCTGCCGCCGTCCATCAAAACCTGTGTTAATTGCAGTCCGTCTATTATGGGATCAATATCGGGCAGTCTATCCTGCGTTCGGGATATTCGGACTAATCCGGATGGTCGAAAGTGATTGGTTTTGGCGTCAATCTCGGTCCACTTGGGTGGATCGTGCGACACTTGTCTTAGCAAGTGCCGTGTTGGCTTTCCGTACTATCACGTGAAGCGAGTTTACTGTTTTGACTTCTTGTGGGAAAGTCTTTTGACTTCGGTGCTTTCTTTGGTGGGGTTCGTCATCGTCCTCGCTTGGCACATCGAGCCTTGTGTCGGCGTTGAGTCTGCGGACTGTTTAAACCCAACAATTTCGGTTGGTATGGTTTGCGAGGCCTTAGGAATCTTGTGGATTTGACATATCCGATCTAAAATTTTGTTTAAATTTGATAGCTCGTCTCTGTTCTCCTTAGAGGCCGTGTTGTATTGTTTGGCATGAGCTTTTGAATCGGCGTTGACGCCGTGCCTTTGGGCTTTTTATTTATTCTGCTGTCCGTGCTATCGTTTCCATCTACGATCTCGGATGTACTCGGGTATTTGGTGCTGCATCTTGCTAGCCAGTTGTCTTCTCCTAGCATAAAAGCGTCATGAGGACTTTGTTAAGCGCGGCCATTGTTCTTAGCTTCTCTTGGCGAGGTGTGCGGAGAGCCATTACGTCTCGGACGTTGTATTTAAAAGCTGCTAGGGCTTCTGCGTCCGGAGACGATCGACTATTTGGTTCTTTTTAGTAAGGAACCTGTTCCAAAATTCTTGGCCGACTCTCCGGGCTGTTGGGTTATATGACTCAGATAAATGCGCATCCGGAGCGGACATAAGTCCCTTGAAAATTTGCTCTAGCGCGTCCTCAAGCTCTTCCCAACTTGATGATTTTACAGGAGGCTTTTGAGCCAATGCCGAGCTGGCCCTTTGAGCTTGAGGGTAGGTATTTTATGGCGTGGAGATCATCTCCTCTAGCCATGTGTATGTGTAGTATGTAATCTTCTATCCAGACTCCGGAGTGCATTGTGCTTGTCGTATGCCTCTATGTTTATGGGTTTGAACCTGCTGGAAATTCATGATCCAGCACCTCATCGATAAAACATAAGCGGGTGTCTTGGCGCCCTGTATTGGGTGTGCCGCTGTCTTGAACACTTGTCGTGGTGTGTTACTTCTGGGGTCCTCTTTTTGGGCCGTAGATGGACCTAGTTGGGCGTCCGTTTTCCCAGGATTATAATTTGGCTGTGTGCAGCCCGCTTGTCGCTTTGGGCTGTCGTCTAGCCGTCTATCCGACCGGCGACCTCTTTATTTTGTTGTGAAGGCTCTATGGCTTCCTCGTCAAATTCTGGCAACAACTTGCGCCGGGTAGCTCTTAGTTTGATGGCCATTGCCATATTTGTCTGCCGTCTTGAATACTTTGCTCCACTTCATTACGGCGTGTCTTACGCTGTTTTGAGCTTCCGTTTACGCCTTCTTCAAACTTCTTGCGGTGGCGGCGAGTTTTTTTGTATGTTCTTATGCTCGGGTGTTGTTTCGGACTGTTGATTGCTCCGTGAAGGGTTGATTATCCGGCTCGTCACATTAAATAATCCGCTGGTTTGCCTGCTCTATCGCTGGAGTCGTTAGGAAGGCTGCTTTGATCAAAAGGCGGGATTTAGGGCGGCGTCTACGTCGCCGTTTTGGCTCTTTATCGGTGAGATTATCCTCTGCCGCGTCCCATTGTTCTTCGTTATCGCTTCCCTTTGGGGTGTCCACCATGTATATGTCGTATGGCGGTGGTCTTCGGTGTCTGTGAAGCCTGGTTCTTAGTAATCTCGGCATCGTCGTCCATACCGTCGATGTCTTGAATCGTAGTTAATCGTCGGTTAAATCGTCGGCGGTGGCTCTGAAGTGGGTGGTGGGTGAGCTCTGAATTTCTTCGTCGTCGCATCCCAACCATCTGGCGTGTAATTCGGCCAGGGCTCTCTGAATAGCGAGAGATGCTTGATGAATTTATGATATCGCCCGAAGGCGAGTCTTTGAAAAAGATGTGCGGCGGTGAATTCCATGATCGGCCCAATCGGATTCGGTGGCGAGGAGCGAGGAGGTTGGTCCGCGGAAAGTCCGGCACCTCGAGTCATGAGCTTTATGCGGGACAAGGTAAGTATTCCGCTCCATCGCCGTAGAAGTTGCAGCTCGAGGTGGTGTCCAGCCATCCGTCCTCGATCCAAGCGATCGGCTCCGGACTATGGGTGGGGCGGATCGTGTCTGACCTCAAAGTGCTGTCCGTGGCGAGTTAGGTCATGCCCATCGTGACAAGCGCGACACGCTTCGGCTGTGGCTTAGATCCATCGAAGATCAAGTCCCGCGGATATCGGTAGTGAAGTTTAGGCTTCAAACCTGACTGACGGACGCGTAACTTCGATCTGCTCGGATGGCCAAGCGAGTTGGCCCTTGATCTGAAACCGCCCGAATCTGAAGATCTGTCGGGAGAAAAGTCTCACCGGGACTGCGTCGTTGTTGATTGAAGAGGCCATCAAGCCTATCGGTGATGACAGGAGGAGCTCTCAATGAAAGCACCAATGTCGGTGTCAAAACCGGCGGATCTCGAGTAGGGGTCCCGAACTGTGCGTCTAGGCGGATGGTAACGGAGACAAGGGACACGATGTTTTACCCGGTTCGGGCCCTCTTGATGGAGGTAAAACCCTACGTCCTGCTCGATTGATATTGATATTGTGGATGTTTACAGAGTGGATCTACCACGAGATCAAGGAGGCTAAACCCTAGAAGCTAGCCTATGGTATGATTGTAAGGGTTGTTGTGATGAGTCCTACGGACTAGAGCCATCCGGTTTATATAGACAGGAGAGGGCTAGGGTTACATAGAGTCGGTTACAATGGTAGGAGATCTACATATCCGTATCGCCAAGCTTGCCTTCCACGCCAAGGAAAGTCCCATCCGGACACGGGGAAGTCTTCAATCTTGTATCTTCATAGTCTTGGAGTCGATCGATGATGATAGTCCGGCAAATGATAGTTCGGCTGATGATGGTAGTCCGGCTATCGGACACCCCTAATCGAGGACTCCTCACCCGTCGGCAGGGAGAATCCGGTGGATGAGCATGACCTGGACTCGTTGACAAGCTTGAGCTTCTTGTCCGCCCAACTTACGGATCTGAGGCTTGGAGTCGGTCAGCTCCTCGAATCCCCAAATCGGCCACTCTCTTTCGGAGGTGAGCCATGTAGGGATCACGAGATCTGAATTCGGGGCGCTGCCCAATCGGGTCCGCAGCGGCTCGGTGATGAACCACCCGATTTCCACCCCTTGATGGTTTCCCGGAAGTGCCCTCCGGCCCGCGTAGCGTGGGACATCCTACCACCATGGCGCCTCACACTCCGCTTGGCTGCCCTTCACAACCTTGACGACTGCTTTGAAGGTCTTGAGCCTGGCGAAGTGGGGCTGGATCTGAGGAAGGCCTACTTACGGCGATAAGCCTTGAGATGTTGAGGATGAAGTTGGGGCGAGATCATGGAAATCTAGGCGTAGTAGAACATGAGCCCCGGACAAAGGGATGAAGCGGGAAGCCCAGTCCGCGGAGGAAATGGGAAGAAATACTACCCACTCATGGGGCATGGGGTTGGGGCGAGCTCTCCCTCGTCGGGGAGCCGATCTTGCGATGTTGCTAGACAAATATCCAGCGTCGCGCAGCTTCACGGATCTGCCCCTCCGTGGCGAGAGAAGGCCATCGACTTGCCTCCGCTCCGGACATAGTTGGAGAAGGTTGAGGTGAGAAGTGCGGACTTAGGCGCTAGAGCTCGAGTTAGCGGAGATGGATAAGCCAAGGAGGAAGAAGAGGCGCGGAGTAAAGGGTTGGATCTTTATCCTTATATGGGCGGACAAAACATGTCCCATGACTGTAGTAAACTTCGCTTATCCCCAAAGCGTCACAATCAATAGCGCAGTTGGGTTACCCATATCGTATTGATGGGAATCCGGAATAAGGGAACACGATCTACCTTGACAAGACATGCCAAGGAAACGCCTCGCTAAGCATGAAGGTGGAACAATAAAAAGCAGTAAAAGGCTTGGTAATGGCATGGCGTCACGCCACTAAATCGTCGATGGATTGAACTTGTGTAATATTATTCTCTCTCACTGTGATGTACGTGGAATTTATCTTTTGAGCGGACACTATCCTGGTGTTCACAATCTTCTATAAATTATTAGGAGGAAGAACCCGCCTTGCAATGCGAAGACAATATACGCGCCCGGACTCGTCGTCATTGAAGCCTGGTTAGAGACTCTTGAGGAGTTCGGACTAGGGGTGTGTCGGATAGCGAACTATCATCATTAGCGGACTCCAAGACTATGAAGATACAAGATTGAAGACTTAGTCCGTGTCGGATGGGACTTTCCTTGGCGTGGAAGGCAAGCTTGGCGATATGGATATGTAGATCTCCTACCATCGTAACCGACTCTGTGTACCCTAGCCCTCTCCGCTTTCTATATAAAGCGGATGGCTTTAGTCCATAGGGCGAACAACAATCATACCATAGGCTAGCTTCTAGGGTTTAGCCTCTTTGATCTAAGTGGTAGATCCACTCTTGTAACACACATCATCAATATTAATCAAGCGAGGGCTTAGGGTTTTACCTCCATCAAGAGGCCCGAACCTGGGTAAAACATCGTGTCCCTTGTCTCCTGTTACCATCTGCCTAGGCGCATTTGTTCGGGACCCCCTACCGAGATCCGCCCGGTTTGACACCGACACCCGTAGAAGGGCGAAGAGCCAGTAAGTGAGGTAGATATCATCTGGTGATCGGCGTGGCCGTTGATTTCTCTATGTTAGTCCGTAGTCGTGGCATCGCCGAAACCTTTTAGGATGCTCATCAAATAGTCGATCTCCTCCTTGATAGGGTTTGCAAAGATGATCGCATCATCCGCATCCGAGCTGAACCTAAGTTTTACTTCCCTACCGGAATCGGGGTGATGTCGGCGCCTCTTACGCGCTTGGGTAGGCGGTGGATGGGGTCGATGGCAATGATGAACAGCGAGAGGGGAGAAAGCGTCACCCTGCAGCCCCCTCCTATGCCTAATTTTTGCACAGCAAATCCGTTGAGGAGAGCGGTGATGAGGATGTGGATAAGGCGGTGTTATCAATCTAGCCAGCGAGCCTAAAACCTAGTCTACGCCCGGGGGAGCTCAGCGGTACTCCCGGAGATGTAAATCGAAGGCCCTAGAGATATCTAGCTTTAGTAATCTTGTCGGCGTTTTCCTCGATGGAAGCTCGACAAAGTTTTGCACATAAGCGAAGCTGTCGTGTAGACATCTTGTCTTCGAGGAGCGCCCGTTTGAGCGGCGAGATGATGGTGAACTACTGCTTTGTGGCCAATTGACAACACTTTTGATATTAACTTAGCTATGGAGTGGATGAGGTTGATTGGCCTGTGATGCGTTGATGCGAGTCAGCTCCATCTTTTTGGGGATCAAAAGACTATTGCAGTGTTTAGGAGGTTGAAGTTGTGGCCAGCCGGTTGTAGAATTGGTTGAACACCAACATGATATCTTCTTTGATGATGGGCGGCGGGATCTGAAGAAAGTGCGGAAGAAACCATCCGGTCTGGCGATTTTTCAGCTGGAGAGGCCTTGATCGCTGCCCAAACTTCTTCTTGTGTGAAGGGTTTGTCAAGACCTCCTCCACTGCACTTGCGGCATGCAGGCTGGCTCTAGTTGATCGAGGTGGGGTGGTGTTGGGTGGCTCGAGGGCCGCTAAAATGGTCATGAATGGCCAGCTTTTTTCTTCGTGGTGGTGATGGAGCTGTTGATCTTGAGCATGTATAAATTTTGCGTCTTGGAGTTGATCTTGGCCATGAAAGAACTTTGTCGTTGTATCCCGGCGTGTTGGTCAGCCCAAGCCTGCCTCTTCTGCGGCCTTTCCGATCACAGCAGACCTAGCAACTGAGCTTCAGCCCTTTTGAGCTTCGGCCTCACCCGGCATGGTGACACCGCTCTGTGTGGCGTCGGTGGGATCACTTCCTGGCGATGTGGGCTGGGCTTGGCGTCTCAAGCGACCTGCTCCATATCTGTGAGTCTCGGCTCAGCGCTCCATCTTAGCGTGAAAGGCGCCGAAGGGCAGGATTCGGCCTTGGCGCGCCCGAGGCCATGATCGCTGTGTCGCGAGGAAGCGGGAGCGAGGCCAAAGCGATTCAAATTTGAGCGTGCCTGCGTAGCCGAGGGCTGGCGCATCGGCTAGGAGGAGTGGGCGGTGGTCGAGAACATGATGTGGAGGCCGCCATGAGGAGGCGTCTTGGAAACATGGCCTCAAGTGGATGTTCCATAGAACTTATCTATGCTCACTAGCATGGGGGTTTCCGCTTCGTTGCTCCATGTAAACCTCACGATTGCTACACTTGATTTGGCACAACCAGTTGTTGTCGATGCGTCCTAAAGCGACCTATCAGTCTCTGTTTTAGGTTGTGATTGTTCTTATCTCTAGCCTCGTACATGAGGTTGAAATCGCCGTTGATGAGCCAAGGCTGAGGCTCGTCCGGTGAAGGGGGTGTTCTAGCTAGCTTCGGCGAGAGCGCATCCTTGTGAGCATCACTTTCGCCCGGCCCGTGAACCGTAGTGAGCGGAAGGTAAACGATTGCAGGCCGCTACTTTACTTGATGATCGATAGATTCTCCTACTGCGTGCGTGTCTATGGAGACTATATCCTTGTTCGAAGGAGAATAGCGCGCACACGCTGGCGATGCCAATGGCGAGAAACTACGTGCACAACCCTACGCAAGGATGGAGCTGCTCCCGGCGTCCACGAACAGGTTTGGGTTCCTGCGTGCAGCTTGGTCTCACGGAGGCAAAGGATGGCCGTGCGATGAGCTGTTGGGAGCGTGGCAGAAATTCAAAATTTTCCTATGTGTCACCAAGATCTATCTATGGAGAAACCAGCAGCGAGGGAAGAAGAGTGCATCTACATACCCTTGTAGATCGCTAAGCGGAGCGTTCAAGTGAGCGGGGTTGAAGGAGTCGTACTCGTCGTGATTCAAATCACCGGAGATCCTAGTGCGAGCAGACGGCACCTCCGCGTTCAACACACGTATAGCCTGGTGGCGTCTCCCATGCCTTGATCCAGCAAGGAGAGAGGAGAGGTTGAGAAGACTCCATCCAGTAGCAGCACTGGCGTGGTGGTGATGGAGGCGTGGCAATCTGCGGGGGCCGCCAAGCACCGAGGAGAGGACTACTTGGGAGAGGGAGGGCTGCGCCCGAACTTGGGTGCGGCTGCCTCCCACCCTCCACTATTTATAGGTGGGGTTGAGAGGGGCGGCCCCTAGATATCATCTAGGGTTGGGCGGCGGCCAAGGAAGTGCCTCCCAAGTCAAGTGGAGGCCCTCCCCTTGGGGTTCCCCTCTCCCATGCGCATGGGCCTTGGGGGGCTGGTGCCTGGCCCATTAAGGCTAGGCGCCCCCTACAGCCCATGCTACTGTATTGGACGTGGTGGAACAATTTCCGGACCTCCGGACCCCTCCGGAATCCTCGGAACAGAAGCTTCCGGTACAATACGAAAAACCCGAACTTTTCGGAACCCGAACAACAACTTTCCATATATAAATATTTACCTCGGACCATTCCGGAACTCCTCGTGACGTCCGGGATGTCATCGGGACTCGAACAACATTCGGTAACCACATACAAACTTCCTTTATAACCCTAAGCGTCATCGAACCTTAAGTGTGTAGACCCTACGGGTTCGGGAATCATCTGAACATGCCGAGACATTCTCGGTCAATAACCAACAGCGGGATCTGGATACCCATGTTGGCTCCCACATGTTCCACGATGATCTCATCGGATGAACCACGATGTCAAGGACTCAATCGATCCGTATACAATTCCCTTTGTCTAGCGGTATTGTACTTGCACGAGATTCGATCGTCGGTATCCGATACCTTGTTCAATCTCGTTACCGGCAAGTCTCTTTACTCGTTCCGTAACACATCATCCGTGATCAACCCCTTGGTCACTTTGTGCACATCATGATGATGTCCTACCGAGTGGGCCAGAGATACCTCTCCGTCTACGGAGTGACAAATCCGATCTCAATTCGTGCCAACCCAGACACTTTCGGAGATACTGTAGTGCACCTTTATAGCCACTCGATTCGTTGTGACGTTTGGTACACCAAAGCATTCCTATGGTATCCGGGAGTTGCACAATCTCATGGTCTAAGGAAAAGATACTTGACATTAGAAAAGCTTTAGCATCTGAACTACGATCTTTGTGCTAGGCTTAGGATTGGGTCTTGTCCATCACATCATTCGCTAATGATGTGATCCGTTATCAATGACATCCAATGTCCATGGTCAGGAAGCTGTAACCATCTATTGATCAACGAGCTAGTCAACTAGAGGCTTACTAGGGACATGGTGTTGTCTATGTACCCACACATGTATATGAGTTTCCTATCAATACAATTATAGCATGGATAATAAGCGATTATCATGAACAAGGAAATATAATAATAACCAATTTATTATTGCCTCTAGGGCATATTTCCAACAGTCTCCCACTTGCACTAGAGTCAATAATCTAGTTCACATCGCTATGTGATCAACACTCATAGGTCACATCTCCATGTGACCAACATCCAAGTTTACTAGTGTCACTAAACTAGTTCACATCATCATGTGATTACGACTCAATGAGTTACGGGGTTTGATCATGTTTTGCTTGTGAGAGAGGTTTTAGTCAGCAGGGTCGCAACATTCAGACCGTATGTACTCATAAATCTCTATGTCATATTGTAAATGCTGCTTCCACGCTCCACTTGGAGCTATTCCAAATGGTTGCTCCACTATCGTATCCGGTTTGCTACTCGAGTCACTTTCGGATAGGTGTTAAAGCTTGCATCGGCGTAACCCTACGCCGAACTCTTTATCACCTCCATAATCGAGAAACATGTCCTTATTTACTCCAAGGACAATTTTGACGCTGTCCAATTATCCATTCTGGATCACTCTTGTACCCCTTGCGGACTCATGGCAAGGCACACTTCGATCGGTACACAGCATAGCATACTCTGAGCCTATATACGAAGCATAGGGGATGACCTTCGTCCTTTCTCTCTCTTCTTGCCGTGGTGAGCTTTAACTCTTAACTTCATACCTTACAACTCAGGCAAGAACTCCTTCTTTGGTGATCCATCTTGAACACCTTCAAGATCATGTCAAAGTATGTGCTCATTTGAAAGTACCATTTAGCGTTTTTATCTATCCTCATAGATCTTGATGCTCAATGTTCAAGCAGCTTAATTCAGGTTTTCTATTGAAAACACTTTTCAAATAACCCTATATGCTTTCGAGAAATTCTACATCATTTCCGATCAACAATATGTCATTCACATATACTTATCGAGAAATTCTATAGTGCTCCCACTCACTTCTTTGGAAATACAAGTTTCTCACAAACTTTGTATAAACCCAAAATCTTTGAGCATCTCATCAAAGCGTACATTCCAACTCCGAGATGCTTACTCCGGTCCTTAGAAGGATTCTTGGAGCTTTGCATACTTGTTAGCATCTTCGGGATTGACAAAACCTTACGGTTGTATCACATACAACCTTTCCTCAAATATAACGTCGAGAAACAATGTTTTGACATCCTATCGCAGATTTCATCAATCATGCAGTAATTGCTAATCAATTCAACAAACTCTTAGCATCGCTTCTGGTGAAAGTCTCACCGTAGTCAACTCCTTGAACTTGTCGGAAAACATCTTTAACGACAAGTCGAGCTTTCTTAATGGTGATACTTACCATCATTATCATCTTCCTTTTAAAATCCATCTTTACCCAATGTCCTTCGACCATCAAGTATTTCTTCCAAAGTCATGGATCCTCTCTCGGATGTTATGGCCTTGAGCCATTCGTCGGAATCCGGGCCCACCATCGCTTCTTCATAGCTCGTGGGTTCATTGTTGTCTAGCAACATGACCTTCAAGACAGGATTCTTGTACCACTCGAGTAATCGCATCCTTGTCACCCTACGAGTGCAGTAGTGACTTGATCCAAAACTTCATGATCACTATCATAGCTTCTACTTCAATTGGTGTAGGCGCCACAGGAACAACTTCTGTGCCTGCTACACTTGTTGAAGTGACGGTTCAATAACCTCATCAAGTCTCCACCATCCTCCAACTCAATTCTTTCGAGAGAAACTTTTCTCGGAAAGGACCTAATTCTAGAAACAATCCTTTTTGCTTCGGGCCGAGACTAGAGGTATACCCAACTGTTTTGGGTGTCCTATGAAGAAGCATTTTATCCGCTTTGGGTTCGAGCTTATCAACCTGAAACTTTTTCACATAAGCGTCGCAGCCCCAAACTTTAAGAAAGCGACAATTTAGGTTTCTCCAAACCATAGTTCAAACGGTGTCGTCTCAACAGAATTACGTGGTGCCCTATTAAAGTGAGTGTGGTTGTCTCTAATGCCTAACCCATGAACGATAGTGGTAATTCAATAAGATACATAATGGTACACATCATATCCAATAGGGTGCAACTATGATGTTTGGACACACCATCACACTATGGTGTTCCAGGCGGTATTTATTGTGAAACAATTTCCACAATGTCTTAATTGCGTGCCAAAGCTCGTAACTCAGATACTCATCTCTATGATCATATCATAGACATTTTATCCTCTTGTCACGATGATCTTCAACTTCACTCTGAAATTACTGGAACCATTCAATAATTCAGACTTGTGTTTCATCAAGTAAATACACTCAGTATCTACTCAAATCATCCGTGAAGTAAGAACATAATGATATTCCTTTGCATGCCTCGGCACTCATTGGATTGCACACATCAAAATGTGTTACTTCCAACAAGTTGCTATCTTGTTCCATCTTCTTTGAAACCGAGGCTTTTAGGTCATTTTGCCCATGTGGTATGATTTGCATATCTCAAGTGATTCAAAATCAAGTGAGTCCAAGCGATCCATCTGCATGGAGTTTCTTCATGCGTATACACCAATAGACATGGTTAGCATGTCTCAAACTTTTCAAAAGCGAGTGAGTCAAAGATCCATCAACATGGAGCTTCTTCATGCGTTTTATACCAATATGACTTACATGGCGATTGCCACAAGTAAGTGGTACCATCATTACTATCTTATATCTTTTGGCATGAAAATGTGTATTACTATGATCGAGATTCAATAAACCATTCCTTTAGGTGCAAGACCATTGAAGGTATTATTCAAATAAATAGAGTAACCATTATTCTCCTTAAATGAATAACCGTATTGCGATAGACATAATCCAATCATGTCTATGCTCAGCATAAACACCAAATGACAATTATTCTGGTTTAATACTAATCTTGATGGTAGAGGGCGTGCGATGTTTGATCACATCAAACTTGGAAACACTTCAACACATATCGTCGACTCACCTTTAGCTAGTCTCCGTTTATTCCGTAGCCTTTTATTTGAGTTACTAACACTTAGCAACCGAACGGTATCTAATACCCTGGTGCTACTAGGAGTACTAGTAAAGTACACAATAACTTAATGTATATCAATATACTTCTATCGACCTTGCCAGCCTTCTCATCTACCAAGTATCTAGGGTAATTCTGCTCGATGGCTGTTCCCTTATTACGAAGCACTTAGTCTCGGGTTTGGGTTCAACCTTGGGTTTCTTCATTAGAGCAGCAGCTGATTTGCTGTTTCATGAAGTATCCTTCTTGCCCTTGCCCTTCTTGAAACTAGTGGTTTCACCAACCATCAACAATTGATGCTCCTTCTTGATTCCTACTTTCGCGGTGTCAAACATCGCGAATATCTCAAGGATCATCATATTTATCCTGATTTGTTATAGTTCATCACAAAGCTCTAGCAGCTTGGTGGCAATGACTTTGGAGAAACATCACTATCTCGGAAGATCAACTCCCTCGATTCAAGTGATTGTTGCACTCGGACAATCGAGCACAAGCTCAACGATTGAGCTTTTCTCCCTTAGTTTGCAGGCTAAGAAAATCGTCGGAGGTCTTATACCTCTTGGCGTGGGCACGAGCCTGAAATCCCAATTTCAGCCCTCGAAACATCTCATATGTTCATGACGTTTGAAAACGTCTTTGGTGCCTCAACTCTAAACCGTTTAAGCTGAACTATCACGTAGTTATCAAAGCGTGTATGTCCGATGTTACGCAACATCCACAGAGCGGCGTTTGGGGTTCAACACCTTGGCGGTGCATTAAGGACATAAGCTTTCTTATGTCCGCATAATTGCTCTTGTCAACTTTCAACTATATTTTCTCTAGGAACATATCTAAGCAGTGGAACTAAAGCGCGAGCTTACGACATAATTTGCAAAGATCTTTTGACTATGTTCAGGATAATTAAGTTCATCTCATGAACTCCCACTCGAATAGACATCCCTCTAGTCATCTAAGTGATTACATGATCCGAGTCAACTAGGCGTGTCCGATCATCACGTGAGACGGACTAGTCATCATCGGTGAACATCTTCATGTTGATCGTATCCTCCATCGACTCATGCTCGACCTTTCGGTCTCTTGTGTTCGAGGCCATATGCTGTACATGCTAGGCTCGTCAAGTTAACCTAAGTGTTTTGCGTGTGTAAATCTGGCTTACACCGTTGTATGTGAGCGTAAGAATCTATCACACCCGATCATCACGTGGTGCTTGAAGCGACGAACTTTCATAGCAGTTGCAGTTAGGGGAACACTTTCTTGAAATTTTAATGAGGATCATCTTATTTACTACCGTCGTTCTAAGCAAATAAGATGTATAAACATGATAAACATCACATGCAATCAAATAGTGACATGATATGGCCAATATCATATTGCTCCTTTTGATCTCCATCTTCGGGGCTCCACGATCATCATCGTCACCGGCATGACACCATGATCTCCATCATCATGATCTCCATCATCGTGTCTCCATGAAGTTGTCTCGCCAACTTATTACTTCTACTACTATGGCTACGGTTAGCAATAAAGTAAAGTAATTACATGGCGTTGTTCAATGACATGCAGGTCATACAATAAATTAAAGACAACTCCTATGGCTCCTGCCGGTTGTCATACTCATCGACATGCAAGTCGTGATTCCTATTACAAGAACATGATCAATCTCATACATCACATATCATTCATCACATTCTTCTTGGCCATATCACATCACA
Source organism: Aegilops longissima (assembly GCA_021605205.1). NCBI lineage: Eukaryota > Viridiplantae > Streptophyta > Magnoliopsida > Poales > Poaceae > Aegilops > Aegilops longissima. The sequence continues at coordinate 24,338 of JAHIAM010005266.1, forward strand.
TAGCATACCTGCAAAAACAAGTTAGGCGTCCTCTAATTGTTGTTTGCATGTTTCTGATGGCTGCTATGGGTTTCTAGCAAACGTTTCTTACCTCATAAAACCACAACATGATATGCCAATTGCTATTTACCCTTCATAAGGACCCTTTTCATCGAATCCGTTCCAACTAAAGTGGGAGGCGGCACCCGCTAGCCACCTTATGCACCAAGTGCATGTCGATTCGGTGGAACCTGTCTCACGTAAGTGTGCGTGTAAGGTCGGTCCGGGCGCTTCATCCCTAATACCGTCGAAACAAGATTGGACTAGTAATGGTAAGCATATTGAACAAAATCAAGCGCCCACAACTACTTTGTGTTCTACTCGTGCAAGGAATCTATGCAATAGACCTAGCTCATGATGCCCTTTGTTGGGGAGCGTGGCAGAAATTCAAAATTTTCCTCGTGTCACCAAGATCTATCTATGGAGAAACCAGCAGCGAGGGAAGGAGAGTGTATCTACATACCCTTGTAGATCGCTAAGCGAGCGTTCAAGTGAGCGAGGGTTGAAGGAGTCGTACATCGTGATTCAAATCACGGAGATCCTAGTGCGAGCAGACGACACCTCTGCGTTCAACACACGTACAGCCGGTGGCGTCTCCCATGCCTTGATCCAGCAAGGAGAGAGGAGAGGTTGGGAAGACTCCATCTAGCAGCAGCACAACGGCGTGGTGGTGATGGAGGCGTGGCAATCTGCGAGGGCTTCGCCAAGCACATGCAGAGAGGAGGAGTACTTGGAGAGGGAGGGCTGCGCCGAGGCTTGGGTGCGGCTCCCCTCCCGCCTCCACTATTATAGGGGTGGGGTTGAATTTCTTGCCCCCAAGTCTCATCTAGGGTTGGCAAGGTGGGAGGAAAGAGGTGCCTCCCAAGTCAAGTGGAGCCCCCCCCTTAGGGTTCCCTTCTCCCATGATCATGGGCCTTGGGGGGCTTGGTGCCCCTTGCCCGGGGGCTGGGGCCCCCTACAGCCCATGCTGCTGTATTGGACGTGGTGGAACAATTTGCGGACCTCCGGACCCCTCCGGAATCCTCCGGAACCTTCTAGAAGCTTCCGGTACAATCCGAAAAAACCGAACTTTTCCGGAACCGAACAACAACTTTCCATATATAAATCTTTACCTCCGGACCATTCCGGAACTCCTCGTGACGTCAGGGATCTCATTGGGACTCGAACAACATTCGGTAACCACATACAAACTTCCTTTATAACCCTAGCGTCGCCAGAACCTTAAGTGTGTAGACCCTACGGGTTCGGGAATCATCTGGAACATGACCGGCGTTCTCGGTAAATAACCAACAGCGGGATCTGGATACCCATGTTGGCTCCCACATGTTCCATGATGATCTCATCGGATGAACCACGATGTCAAGGACTCAATCGATCCGTATACAATTCCCTTTGTCTAGCGGTATTGTACTTGCCGAGATTCGATCGTCGGTATACCGATACCTTGTTCAATCTCGTTACCGTCAAGTCTCTTTACTCGTTCCGTAACACATCATCCGTGATCAACCCCTTGGTCACTTTGTGCACATTATGATGATGTCCTACCGAGTGGGGCGGAGATACCTCTCCGTTTACGGGTGACAAATCCGATCTCGATTAGTGCCAACCAGCAGACACTTTCGGAGATACCGTAGTGCACCTTTATAGCCACCCAGTTATGTTGTGATGTTTGGTACACCAAAAGCATTCCTCGGTATCCAGGAGTTGCACAATCTCATGGTCTAAGGAAAAGATACTTGACATTAGAAAAGCTTTAGCATCGAACTACGATCTTTGTGCTAGGCTTAGGATTGGGTCTTGTCCATCACATCATTCTGCTAATGATGTGATCCCGTTATCAACGACATCCAATGTCCATGGTCAGAAACTATAACCATCTATTGATTAACGAGCTAGTCAACTAGAGGCTTACTAGGGACATGGTGTTGTCTATGTATCCACACATGTATCGAGTTTCCTATCAATACAATTATAGCATGGATAATAAGCGATTATCATGAACAAGGAAATATAATAATAACCAATTTATTATTGCCTCTAGGGCATATTTCCAACATAGTATGAAAAAGAGTCCTTGCGGGTCCCTCTTGCGTCTGCTTTGTGTCTCCGTTGTGCCGTATCACGGGCCAGGTGTGCGCTGTTCATCTGTAAAGAGAAGAACTTGGTTGGAAAGAAATCGATGCGAGAAAGTGCATAAAAATTGAAATATAGATGAAGCGAGAGCCTATGCTAGCTCATTATAAACTTATATGTACAAACCCTTGTGAAGGATGTGCGGCTAGGTAGCCCCTAACTTATTTATTCCGGACTCGTCGATGCGTGTCCAGGGGTCTCAACGACCTTTTAATGAAATGATGCCACGTGGACCGGGCATTTTAAGCGTAAGAGGCGTAATAAGTGGTATTGTATTGAAGCGAATGGCTTCCGTCCAGTGATGCTTGATAGCTACTTGTAAATGGGCGACATGAAGGTAGCTTTTCTCGTCGGAAGTTGTCGGTGACCTGACACAACTTCTAGTAATAATAAGTGTGCACACAGGCGTAGAACTGGCGCCACTCCTTTGAAGGAAGTGCGGCTATGCGGGTGTAGTAGGGTCTATCGGCGTCTTGGTTAATGGGAAATAGCAGGTTCAAGTCCTTTGCCGTCCATCAAACCTGTGTTAATTGCAGTCCGTCTATTATGGGATCAATATCGGGCGATCTATCACGTTAGGATACTTCTGGACTAATCCGGATGGTCGAAAGTGATTGGTTTTGGCGTCAATCTCGGTCACTTGGGTGGATCGTCGACACTGTCTTAGCAAGTGCCGTGTTGGCTTCCGTACTATCCGCGTGAAGCGAGTTCTTTGTTTTGACTTCTTGTGGGAAAGTCTTTTGACTTCGGTGCTTTCTTGGTGGGGTTAAGTCATCGTCCTCGCGGCACATCGAGCCCCTTGTGTCGGCGTTGAGTCTGCGGACTGTTTAAACCCAACAATTTGGTTGGTATGGTTTTGCGAGGCCTTACGGTCTTGGATTTGACATATCGATCTAAAATTTTGTTTAAATTTGATAGCGTCTCTGTTCTCCTTAGAGGCCGTGTTGTATTGTTTGGCATGAGCTTTTGAATCGGCGTTGACGCCGATGCCTTCAGGCTTTTTATTTATTCTCTTGTAGTGGCTATCGTTTCCCATCTCGGATGTACTCGGGTGGCTTGTGCTACATCTTACTAGATTGTCTTCTCCTAGCATAAAAGCGTCATGAGGACTTTGTTAAGCGGACCATTGTTCTTGCTTCTCGGCGAGACCGCCCCTCGAAGGCCCCGCAGCCCGTGTCCCGTGCATCGTCCAAGTGCCGAGGAAGGTCTGCGACAGTCGTCGTCGTGGTCGGTTGGAGGATGGCAGGCTGCTCTGGGCCAAGTCACGAGGACCGGATGATCTGGCGACCAGTCCTCCACCGGTCCGTGGATGAAGCGATCGTGGCGCTTCGGCGCCCGGGCGGCGGGCCACACGGCGGTCGGCGGCGAAAAGCCTCCATCTTCTCCACCGGCGGCGCCTTGGGGCAGCTTCCGGTGGGTGTGGCGGGTCGGGATGACGCCATGTCCCGGACCCACACCCGGCCAAAAGGTTTTGGTGTGGTGGCGCTCTAGGTGCGGCTGTCCGGCCGATCAGCGCACCTTGCCAAAGACCTCCACGGCGCCATCGGCGTCGATACTCTTGGGGAGATGCTCGATGATGCAACGGACGTGGAGGTTGAAGGTGCCGTGGCCCGCATGGTCGTTCTCCCTCCAGGGCGCGATGGCGAAGGCGGCACCGTCGACGCGCAGCGTACCGCAGTGAACAGCGTTGTCGTGGTGGGCGGCTGCGTGAAGCGCGAAGAAATCCTCCGGGTTGTCTTGCGATGACCCGCGGTGATCTTGAGGGGCCTTGGCTGTGCCTCGGGCGGCCCCGCCATTAGTGAGTAGCGCAGACTGCGTCGATGATGCTGGCGTGATGGCATGGCGGCCGGAAGAAGATGCTCGCTCAGCGGCGGAAGAGCGCCCACTTTGTGGCTGGAGTGGGATCGGCGTGCGGATCGACAGTGAGCTCGGCCATGGCCTCAGCAGAGGTGGGGGCGATGGGGAGGTGGAGGGTGGGAAGCGCGGCGTTGGTGGGTGGGGCGGGGTTGGAGGGGCCTAGCCGGCGAGGCAGAGCCACGCGACCATTGTGAGGTTCGGGGACACTCCGTCCGTAATGGCGAAAATCTCACAAATGGCCTTGATCGCGAGTCACGGCAGTCTTTTGGCGGTGGTGCTTGCTCGAACAGCAAATTAGCGGCCATGAGCGGCTTAAAAAACCTCCGGCCATCTACGCCTTGAAGCAGGCGCTAGTCGGCGAAGACTCGCAGTCCGCCCGAGACCGCCGGATCTAGAAGCCGGCTGCGGTTTTCAGGAACGACCTCGGTCCATCCACCGTCCATGTCGGAAGGAAAGGCTGACCTCGGTGATGGGGCGGCGATTATGGATCGAAGGCGATGAGGAGCGGTGGGCTAGAGACCGCGGATCTCGAATCGCCAGCCTCGAGCATTCACCCCTCTGTAGGAGATCTGGCGGAGATCTCGGGAGCTGGAGGCGGGGCCAGTCGGCGGCGTCGCATAGGGCGCAGTGCCCTGTCGGACCGAGCCATGGCGGAGAGGCGCGAGCCCATGTGGCGGTGGGGGTGGCAGCTGCGGCCGGGCGACCAGCGGGTGGTGGGGGTGGGAGCTCTCACCTAGGTTCCACGAGAGATTAGCCATTACACCTTCATGTACTCATGTGGCGAAGGACCCTACCCTCTCCTTGGCTCAAAAGGCGCCGATCCAGTCGAGACACGAGGATCGCTCACCGAGAGCAAGATAGGTGCTGAACTTCGTGACCGGATTAGCCAGAGCATGATCACCTTGACAAAGGGAGACGCCAGTTCGGCCACATCGCCAAATATCTTGGACACTAGAGCACATCGGAAAACCACCTGGTATAGCTAGAAGATGCGGGGCAGCATGCCAACAAAATAAGAGAAAAGATGGGCGAACCGTCGACCACTGAAGAGAAGAACAGGAGCCCCCAGCCAATGGCGCATGACAACGCGGAGAAGGGAACCCTTTCCCTTCCACCGGAACTAAGGCGTTGTCTTGCTAGACAAAGCCACACACACCGCTGGGGAACCCTACCTATGAAATGATTAGGCGCCATCCGCCAAACCCACACCGCTCGAGAACTAGAGCCACCCATAGCTCGCACCTTCAGCTCCCATTTCACGAGTCCAAAACATACCCAAGCGACACCTCCGGGGGAGGCGCGCCTTGATCGTCAATGCCACCACAAAGGATTTGGACTTTATCGTCAGGCAGTGGAGTGAGGATTGATGTGGAGACCTCAGCCACACCTCCAAGGAGGAAGAGCGATGCCTCGGGCGTGTGCCAACCAAGGTTAATTTTAGTCGGTTGTGAACAAACCACCGGCACCAGGCCGAGCTCCATAACCCGTGAC
>JAHIAM010005267.1:0-49882 GCA_021605205.1 Aegilops longissima
TGATTATCTTTGTAGGTGCTGTTCTAGGGCAAAGAGTTGATAAGAAATTAAATGTTATCCATTATGCTAGTAAAACTTCAGACAATGCTCAAAGAAATTATCCTACTACTGAAAAAGAATTCTTAGCAGTTGTATTTGCTTGTGATAAGTTCAGACCTTATATTGTTGATTCTAAAGTAACTATTCACACTGATCATGCTGCTATTAAATATCTTATGGAAAAGAAAGATGCTAAACCTAGACTTATTAGATGGGTTCTCTTGCTACAAGAATTTGATTTGCATATTGTTGATAGAAAGGAAGCTGAGAACCCGTTCTGCACAACTTGTCTAGGTTAGAAAATGTTCTTGATGACCCACTACCTATTGATGATAGCTTCACGATGAGCAACTAAATGTCATAAGTACTTCTCGTAGTACTCCATGGTATGCTGATTATGCGAATTACATTGTTGCTATATTTATACCACCTAGTTTCACATACCAACAAAAGAAAAAGTTTTTCTATGATTTGAGACATTACTTTTGGGATGACCCACATCTTTATAAAGAAGGAGTAGATGGTGTTATTAGACATTGTGTACCGAGCATGAACAGAGCAGATCCTACATAAGTGTCACTCCGAAGCTTATGGAGGACACCATTTGGAGATAGAACTGCACATAAGGTATTGCAATCTGGTTTTTATTGGCCTACTCTCTTCAAGGATGCCCATAAGTTTGTCTTACCTTGTGATGAATTTCAAAGAATCGGTAATATTAGTAGACGTCAAGAAATGCCTATGAACTATTCACTTGTTATTGAACCATTTGACGTTTGGGGATTTGATTATATGGGACCTTTTCCTGCCTCTAATGGATATACACATATTTTAGTTGTTGTTGATTACGTAACTAAATGGGTAGAAGCTATTCCAACTAGTAGTGCTGATCATAACACTTCTATTAAAATGCTTAAAGAAGTTATTTTTCCGAGGTTTGGAGTCCCTAGATATTTAATGACTGATGGTGGTTCACACTTTATTCATCGTGCTTTCCGAAAAATGCTTGCTAAGTATGATGTTAATCATAAAATTGCATCTCCATATCATCCTCAGTCTAGTGGTCAAGTAGAATTGAGTAATAGGGAGCTCAAATTAATTTTGCAAAAGGATGTCAATAGGTCTAGAAAGAATTGGTCCAAGAAACTTGATGATGCATTATGGGCCTATAGAACTGCATATAAAAATCCTATGGGTATGTCTCCGTATAAAATGGTTTATGGAAAAGCATGTCACTTACCTCTCGAACTAGAACATAAGGCTTATTGGGCTATTAAAGGGCTCAACTATGATTTCAAACTTGCCGGTGAGAAGAGGTTATTTGATATTAGCTCACTTGATGAATGGAGAACCCAAGCTTATGAAAATGCCAAGTTGTTTAAAGAAAAAGTTAAAAGATGGCATGACAAAAGGATACAAAAGCGTGAGTTTAATGTAGGTGATTATGTATTGCTATACAACTCTCGTTTAAGATTTTTTGCAGGAAAACTTCTCTCTAAATGGGAAGGCCCCTAGTTATCGAGGAGGTCTATCGTTCCGGTGCCATGAAAATCAACAATTCCGAAGGCACAAATCCGAAGGTGGTAAACAGTCAAAGAATCAAACATTATATCTCAGGTAATCCTATAAATGTCAAAACCGTAACCCCGGAGGAATACATAAGAGACACTTTCCAGAATGTTTCAGACTCCAAAAAGGAATAGGTATGTGGTACGGTAAGTAAACCGTCTCCAAAATAGTTTTTAGGGCAATATTTCTCCGTTCTGGAATATTTAGAAAAATAGAAAAATAAGTACCAGTCTGGGAAGGACACGAGGGCCCCATGAGGGTGGAGGGCGCGCCCTACCACCTGGGCGCGCCCTCTACCTCGTGGGCACCTCGTGTGCCTTCCGGATTCCGTTTTCTTGCACGATATGTATTTTGGTCAGTAAAAATTCATTATATATTCTCCCGGAGGTTTTGACTCCCGTATCACGCGAATATCCTTTGTTCTTGTTTCGAGCTGTTTTCTATCAGGGTTGCCAAGGCCAGGCATCATGTCGTCCCCCTCCTCCAACAATGGTGACAAAGATGCTTGGCTAATGAAGATAGAGCTGAAGAGGGAGGAACCCATGGAGATTAACAAGGATGAAAGGATCAAGAAGGCCACGGAGAACCAAGCTCCAGCAGCAGAAGACATCCCTCAACTTGATCACAATCTTCTTACCCCAACTGAGATCGAAGCTTTCAAGATGATTGAGTTAGCTCGTATTCAAAACAAGTATCTCACAAGTGAAAATATTTTATTGAAGGAGCATATCGTTGCACTCAAGGGCATTATTCGCAAGTTGGAGGACCTCTTACGCTTGAAGTGCGACTATCCATCACCTCCACCTTCTCCACCGACAAAGAAGGAGACATAATCACATGGGTATGGGCACTCCCCTTGGCAACTGCCAAGCTTGGGGGAGGTGCCCCGGTATCGTATCACAATCACATCTCCTATCTTTACCGTTTTTCTTAGTTCGATCCTATTAGTAGTATCTTGATCTAGTAGAATAAAGTTTATGGCATGATCTAGTTTTGAGTTTTTGCTTTATGATCTCTCTACACTACAAAAAAAATACACTTCCGTGATGATACGTGTTTGTCATAGTAGGTCGCGTTTTTTGTCATGCATGTACATCCATGGCAAATTTATGATGAGAATCAAGATAGTCATACATGTCTTTGTCATAGAAGTGTTCCATGACATTACCAAAATTATCATCACGGAAGTGTCCACTTCCATGACGATAAATCGCGCGTCACGAAGTGCTTTTCGTCAAGGGTGACCGACATGTGGCATCCACCGTAGCGGAACGCCGTTAAGCTATCGGGTCGGATTTTGGATCCGATAACCCGTTAACAACCCCGACGATGGGGATTTTCCCGTGTAAAATCATCATTGGTGGAGAAACTGCGTGTCGGCTCACCGTTGGGACAGATGTCATCCGTCATTGGACCGAAGTCGCCTATGATACGGAGACACGTGGCACGGCCCAACAGAGGCCCATTCCTGTGAAAAGGCCGGCCCGTTTGACTTGGTCAAAAGGTGGCGGCCCGCCCACTAAAGCTTGTTAACGGCCTTTTAGCATATAGCCCATTTACAGCCCGCTAACCCGAGGCTCGTTTCGCCTTATCCGAATTAGGACCAGTAGCGTCATCTGGGCCGTCCCATATGATTCAGCCCGTTTTAACTTCCGGCCCATGTGTGGCCCATGACTTCTTCGGCCCATATGAGGACCTTTGTAACTCTTGGCCCATTAACGTCCGTGGTGGCGGCGATAATGAACAATGTATCACTTTATACCCATTAACGGCCCGTTATTCCATTGGGCCATTTCAGCCCAAGTTATCTTCGGCCTTCTCGGGGCCCATTGATTCTTGGGCTCATTTGCAACGATTCGTTACATACGGACTTATTCTTGTCATTTTCTGCTTGTGTGCCAAATTCAGCCCGTCGTTACAGTCGGCTCGTTTGCGGACCGTTAATACGTTGGGCCGTTTTCATGTAAAACACCCGTTGGGGTGTTTTCATAGAGTTATCAAATACGACCTATTAACGTCCCATTATGGTCCACGAATAGTGCGGCCCATGATTGGCGAAATTGGTACGCCCCGTAGAAGGCCCATGGATCCTATGGCCCGTATGAGGCCCATGGATAGTACGGCCCATAGAAGGCCCATGGATTGTACGGCTTGTAGAAGGCCCATGGACCCTACGGCCCGTAGAAGGCCCATGGACCCTAAGGCCCGTACAGAAGGCCGATGGATCCTACGGCCCGTATAGAAGGCCAATGGATCCTACGGCGGACGAAGGCCCATGGATCATCTGACTGCAGGAGGCCCATGGTTACAACAGTCCGTGTGTTGCCATGATTATTTTGGCCTAGTTACCAAAAATAGGCTATTGTGGCCACTAGAAAACACGAGAAAAAGAACTGCGGTGACTATAAGCAAACAATTAAACAAGACAATAAGGAAATAAATAAGCAAGCAATTAAAGCTAGCCTATTACCGCTATTACATATTACATCCTTTGGGCATCAAAGTTCGCCACCGGTGCAAATATAGGGAACAAAGAAGCATCTTACATACTTTGGCCGTCAAAATTGGCCACGATTGCAAATAAATGCGGTAGCAAAACAAAACATAAGCGAAACAACGGAAGAGCTCAAGAAAGCGTTATCCGGTATCCACCATGCTACCAATAAGCTTAGCAAGCTGATTAGCTTTGTCCTATTTGGCGCTAAAATCCTCCAACGCTTGTTGTTGCACGAGAAAGTATGCATCTGAATGCTCCGGGGACTTCCGCATCCTTCCGCTTCTTGTGCATGCAACATTGATCGATGTCTTTCAACTTGTAGTTGAGACTCAAGAAACCAAACTGATTCGAGACGGTGAGTTTGAATAGCTTGTGCAAGCGGTAGTGGCGATAACTTCGAACACTAAACCAAGACAGGACTTTGGGGTTGTCTCGCTGTCTTCAAGATAGTCTTCCTTAGCTGTTTTATCATCTTTGTTGGAGACCAACAAGGATGTGTCACTATCTGAACCTTATCGCATTACTTCCTTTGCCATTGCTTAATTAGGCACTCTTCCCCAATATTCTCATCGACATTCTAAAAGAAGAAACAAGCGGACACATAACAAGTTTAGCATGTACTAGTATATGAAACTCATTTCGGTGAACCAGTTCATTAGTAAGGTGGATAGGATTAAATTACCAAGTCTTCTATTGTCAAGTACTAGTACATAATAAAAGCATCAAGCAAACATATATGTATATCATATGGTCACTGCATTGTCTTGCCAAATCAAAATAGAGACACGGTTCAAATCATATCAGTTCAAGACAAAGCAGCAGTGAAAGAATACAAAGCGTGGGAAACTACACAGCACAACAAGATTTCAGATGGGTACCACGGGTCTACATGTACAACAACACTATTGGCTCTGTTGTGATGCTAGTAATGTGCATGATATGAAAGTCAACTGTATACACAATTGAAATTGAAATCAACAGAGCTATTGATAAGAGCAAACCTGTTAAAGAAACATGCGTGAACATACCTGCTGTGCCATTGGAGTTTCGATTGGATCCTTCAATTTAAAAATAAGTTTGTATGAGTAAATACAGTGATACAAGAGCAAAGCAATCATAGTTAAAAAAGGCGCGCCTAAGCGAGCGCTTAAGCGCACCTAGGCTCTAGGCGTTGGCAAAAGGCATTGCGCATAACTTCGCATAATCTATGCATAACTGCGCATAAGCATGCGCTTTCGTCAATAAAGCCCAAGGCGGTGGCAAAACACACAATTAACGCCTAGCGCTTTTTTGAACTATGATAGCAATGGAATCTTAAATTAGAACAGTTGTTCTTCAGGTTTAGGCACTTGTTCTACATGAACAGAGTACAGTACGACGCAAAAATAAAATACTTAAAAATAGAAAATGAGCTCATAGACCTTACCACATTCTTGGTTCGGGACCAGTATAGAATAAGGCGTTCCCAGTCATCGTCCAGTAAATGTGTCTTAGGAGAACGTAAGGGAATTTGATGAGTTTCTTTGCGGTGAAATACGTTTTCTTGAGTAATTCCGATCGCCACCAAGCATTCTTGAAGATAGCAGAGGTATTAGCATAGGTTACCTCATCATGAGTTTCCAAATCGGTCCTTCTCTATAGAGAAAAATGGGAAAATTTGCTGTATTATAACCATCATGGAGGTAGGATGTATGGGACGAAGCAAAGTAATTACCATGAATAACATTACTTACGCATAAATCCTAGACAAACACCTGCAACTGGCATTTTCCTTCATCTTCAATATAATATTTCCAAGATGGGAAGATCGCTTTTATACGATTTAACAACATCAAATGCGATAGATGCTAAACTACGATTGGCTGGTTGTGCTTCCTCCACAGGAATAGGCGTACTAGCTGGTGGAGTTGGGGTTCGCCGTGATAGTATTGGCCCTTTGGAGCCTTTGGAGCTGCCTTACTAACTGCTCTTGTTTGGGAGCTCTGTGGTGGAGATGGTCTTTGTGTCAACAGGAACTGGGTTACTATCGGTGGGGTTGGGGTTATATTGGGCTGGTTCTCTGTCCATCGCAGAGGGGTACAATCTGCGAGAGTTTGGGTTATGTGTGGTAGGGCTAGTTCTTGTGCATGTACAACCGGGTGCTATCTCCACCAAGAGGTAGCACTGTTTTATTGAAGACCGTGTTTTTATTCCGCTGAATCTGGCATCACCGCTCCAATTCAAATGGCTGATAAACAGAAACATAGTTGAATGTACAGGACATTGTATGAGAGACAGATGCAATAGATAGTGTGGAAAAAGAGGGCATGAAATAGTTGACATGTATATTGTTTAACTAAAGCGGATAGCATGACATAATTTCACATATATGATGTCTATCTAAACTGGATAGCATAGCATAACATAATTCAAATATATGATGAATAACTAAACAGGATCGCATGACATAATTCACCTACATGTTATCTAAGTAATCAGGATCGCATCATTTAATTCACATATGTGATTTATATGCTAAGCAGAGGGCATTCGATATGATGTCCGAACTAAGAACATGGTGTTGAATATTGTGTATATGATGTCTAAACTATGCAATGCAAGACACCGTATGCATGATATGAGCAGTATAACCGTGCCAAGTTAGAGCATACACCTCAGTGGGGGAATAGGACTAGTCATCTGTCTCTGAATCCATCTCTGAGGAGCTATCGGGACCCAACAAGAGATCTGCTTGACGGTGTAGCTTTATGCGCTCTCAAGGCCTTGTTTTCACTCCAGATTTTTCCATCTCCCACCCGAATGGCTGATTCACAGGAAGAGTAGTTTAATGTACAAACATTGTCGACAAATGGAAATGTAATGAAGATAAGGATGGGCAAGATATCATTCAAATATATGATGACTGGTTAAACAGGATGCCATTGCACATTTCACATATATTATGGCTGGCTAAAAGACATGAGACTGCATAATTCACATATATGATATAGAAACTAAACATGTGGCATTCTGAACATGTCTAAACTAAGCGAGATGACATATATGATGTCAAAAGTAGGCCTTGCAAGGCAACATATGCATGATATGACTAACATCATCATGCCAAGGTAGAACAAACACCTTGGGGGTAAATAGGAGTGGTCGTGGCGTTTGAATCCGCCTCGAACATATATCTTTCTCTGGATTACAACGGAGAAGGGTGGGGAGGGTTGCCATTGAACCCACCATGGGCGATGTCTGCATGACATTGTATTGCCGCACAAAACTCTTCTCTTTTCTCTACATGTTCAGCATGTTGTGTACAATATCGACATGCATACGAAAAAATATGGTGAGATTATGTAAGGAGAGCATGCAGAAATTTAGAGTGATGGTAACAACCGGTGGATCGGCGTTTTCCATTGAACCAAAATAGCCCTAATGGATCGGCGTGAATGTATAGTAATAAGTGATGCAACAAGTGTACAACCTATTTGCCGTAGCCGTGTCGACCTCGGCATCATTGGGTTGGTCATTTGAAGCGTTGAGGCAGAGGTGGCTGTCGGAGGTATGGAGGAAGATCGAGGAATCTGTAGATGGCGTCGAGAGCCTTTGCTTCTGTTGTGATGGATCGTTACGTCATTGGAGCAGCTCCGGTGAGCCGTAAGGCGTCAAGGCTGAAGCGGCACAAGGCAGATATTGTCAATCTCAAGTGGGATTCTAATAGCATCTCCAATAGATGATGTAAAATGGATGTAAAATTAACATCACCAAAAACCACCTGACTACAACAGATGAGGTAAAAACTGTTGACTCTAAAATTAACTGTCGAAACTAAAATTTACTGTGGAATCTGAATGCTACTGTCGAAACTGAATGCAATGGTAGCAGAGAGGCACTTGACATGTAGTTTAGGGAGGGCATGCAGTTCATCTTCAACCTGCACCCCCCTGAGCCGCCAGCCATCACCGGCCGAACCGCCGGCCCCAGCACCGTCTCGCCGCCCCGAAAAAACTCGCCACCGCCGCCCCGGGCAGCCCTCTAGGCCCCCCGCCCCCACCCTGAACCCTAAGATAGATAGTGGGGTACCTCTTCGGTGAGCCCTCGTCCCTGCTGCGGGTGGTTCTTCCTTAACTTCGGCGAGCCCCCCCCCCCAACCGCTGAAAATCGGTCGACCCAAAAGTCGATTCAATCGATCAAGTGTGGCTGAATCGGAGAGAGCAAAAAGACGAGCGAGGGGAGAGCAGAGCAGCAATGGGTAGGAAGCGGCGATCGGCGAGAGCTGGAGCAGCAGCAGCAGCGCGATTGAGCGAGCGAGAGCTGGAGCAGCAGCAGCAGCAGATCCGGCTGGTATGGACGCCGCCGCCGAAGGGGCCTCGCACTGTGGGAGAGTCGCCGTGGAGATGTCGCCCGCGGCACCGGCTTCAAGGTAGCTGCTCCATGGGGGTGGGGGATGGCGCACCGTTGGCGCCGGGAGGTCGAGTTAAGGAGAAGATGCGATGCGATGAGTGTACAACCTCTTTGGTGGCGCCGAGTAGGCCTCGGCTTCGTCCGAGGAGTCGGTGAGGATGCTGCGGTTCTGGTGGAGCAGGTTAAGGCAAAGCTGTGGGGATGGAGCAGCCGCGATAAACGAGGCGATCGTCGGAGCAGCTCCTTGGAGGTGGAGGACGGGGTGGCTAAACCGGCGGGACGGCGAGATGGACGACGGATCCTCATCCGGGGAGGTGGACGAGGGACATCGAGCTATTGCGGTGGACGACATCGTCGGGGAAGAGGCTCCGGCTCGGCAGTGGTGATGTGGCGGACGGAGGAGGGTGGGGTTTCGCGGCTGGAGCGGAGAGGTTATGGCGGCCTGGGATTTCGAATGGCGAAAAGGGGGCGATGGGAGGGGGTGAAGCATGACTTGGGGACGCGCTTGTCCAAAACGTAGGGTGTGTTACAAAAGTACCCCGCACCGATTTGAACTAGCGGCCCTTTCGTCTCAAGGTTAGAAGGGGATTTCGCGTGTCGGGATTTGGCAGTGGAGAGAGTTTTTAGCGTTGTAATTTCGGGATAACAAAGCGCGGGTTGTGAAGGCGCCAGTTTTGGGAGCACGATATCTGAATTTTCGAGATATAACAAGGCGGGTTGAATTTTAGGACAAGCCTAACGTGTAGTAATATTGTACTTATGCGTACCAAATCAATTCGCACTTCCCTCAACCAAAAAGAAAACAAAAAAAATAAAAATTTTCACACCACACAAAGAGAGAGTCTTGCCCCGTTTTACTATACAAATGCTATTCAAAGCTACTCCCTCCTTCCATCTATATAGGGCCTAATGCGTTTTTTGATGCTAACTTTGAGCAAATATTGGAGCAATGATATATGACATGCAACTTACACAAAGCACACCGTTAACCGTGCAGTGAAAGGTTCTTTCAATGATATAATTTTCACATTGTGCATGTCATGTATTATTAATCTTGTCAATAGTCAAAAGCGGTCTTAAAAATCTCATTCGCCCTATATAGATGGAAGGAGGGAGTATGAATCCATGTTATGTCCGATTAAATTTTTTGCTTGCTGTATAATGCATGTAACCTAATCATACCAACATTTTAGTGCATTCCAAATGTCTATACAACGCTGCAATTGAACTAAATTTGAATTTGTTTCTCTATTTCAATAAGAATCTACAATCATGATTGTTGCCAACTTCAACCATCATAGTTTCCTTGCTATCCATGAGATATAAATCGGATGACCTATAATGCAGGATGGCAGGCACACCATCATCAACAACTCCATTTTTATAAGAGTAGAGATAAAATATATTAAATGTAGTATAACATGTTCATAAACACACCATGTGTATCACCGTTATATATATTCACACATGCGTCGGTTTAAAACACTATGATAAATTCTTCAAATATCCGAATTCGCTTTTTATAATGAAGTATATATGATCTCTATTCGTCTTTTACACCCACACAACCCTCTTATCTTTGTAGCTAGCACTAACTTTCTCTTGTGCATGCACACGCCCGCATCCCTCTCACCCTCCCTCAGCATTCTCTAGGTCCATCGCGCAAATTCGTCTTTTCACTTTAGGTCGTTCACCCACGGTGTGTGTAGGCCCCCCCAGCTCCTTCTTTACGGCACACATCGATCGATATGCCTCTCTAGACAGGTGTGCCTAGCACAAACACAAGCTTCCCCTCTTCTCTTGTCACCGTCCATGCCTCACTCCCACCACTCTTTTCATCGTTCTCGTGCTACTCAAGACACTCCTCCCCTTCGATATAGTATGCCTCTCGTACCACCTCCTACATGCATCCCTCTCTCTCTATCCTTCTCCTCGTGCCTCATTTGCTTCTAACACACACATGCATGTATACCGATCGATCTCCCAACATATACCTAGATCGACTTTAACTACCCCCCATCGATCGACGTACCTCACAAGTTATGTCTCTCCTTTCTCTAACAAAGGGCGATTGATCTTCCTATGTAGTTATGTCTGCTTACCACAGCCACATTGTCCCCCCTCATCATTCGTGCATGCCTCCTGACCCGTCTCTCACACGCACGTGCACTGCACAACAAGCAGCCATCTCCTCTCTTATTGATATTGCGGGCGTGCCCTCCGTTTGTCTAGCAAGCCTATCCCACCATTTGTTAGAAGCAACTCCACTACCACCCCCTCCAACACTCTAGCTTTGTCTCTCTCCCAACCTTATTCCTCTCCTGCACATATGCATGGATGCCAATCGATCTCCCTTAATACATGAGGCAGATCGATCTCCTTAATACATGAGGTAGGCCTCTCTCCTCCTCCACACATATACCAACCATTGTACCTCTATAGTTAATTGGGCATCCCTCTTCCCCCACCACACACCAATAGTCGAGCGCTGCAGGTAGGTATCCATGCCAGAGAGACAAACTGCACATGTCCCCTCTCACGTTCCAGTAGGCCAGCCACTCTATATCTTTGACATGGGCACACACAAATTCGATGGCACTCTTTATCGATCGCGCGCACACACACACACATCATCCCTCTTTTCAATTCTATGGACACCTCAAGCCGATGATACCTCCACTCTCTTCTCGTGGATCGCCCCCTCTATATATATGTTATATCCAGGACTCTATTTCACACACATTGCATATGTTACATTTTTTGATTGACCCCCCCAAAACTCTCAAGAACCCACACACTATATCTCTCTAGGTTTGTATCTCTCTCACACAACCCCACGTAGGTGGTGTACGTATACAAGAAGAGAATAGGTGCACCGTGCACGTACTCACGCTTCGTGCCCAGCCACACCCGCGTGGGTACACGGTGGAGCTCATTTCTTTACGAAATGGCAGCCCACATGCTAATTTGAACGCCTGTAGCAGTTGTTTACCTAGGGAGGTCGTGTACCACACCTGCACGAAACAAAGTTCGACTTGACGCGTTGCCGCGTTATTTTTAAATAAAGTTATAGCGCTCAATGTCACGTACACAGAATATAAAATGATTTTTATGGAGAAAAAGGTAGTCCGCTCACTATATACAATGGAGCCTTGCGTGCCTGGTTTGTCGCTCTTCAGAGTATCTCACACAAGGCTGCGGTGGCCTCTCTCTCATCGTTGGTCACCGATCCGCCGCATCCCGTCCGCCGGGGGAAAGGGAGTGCGGTGGCCTCTCTCTCTCTCACCGTTGGTCACTGATCCGGCCGCATCCTGTCCGCCGGGGGAAAGGGAGGAAGTGCATCGTTTCTCCGTTTGGCGGCGCCGAGGCAACACGTCCCAATCTGCGGTACACGTCGTTCTCTCTGACCAAGCTCCGGCGCGGCAGGGCCTACGCCACCTGCTAGCAGATTCCGCCCGCCGCAGCTCACCTAGTTACATCCCGACGACCTCCAGGTATCCCCTCCGGCCTTGCTCCACTGCCCGTCTTCCCACGTCGCTGCATGTGGATCTTCCATAGTTCTTTGCCCAAAACGTAGCTCGTCCAGCGTACTTTCCATATTGCATTCTCGTCCTCACACCATTTTAGACAAACACAACCGTGTTGTTATCTTCCCTTAGGGCAAGGAATATGCTTCTTTTTTGTCGTCACATGTGTCATCAACTGTTATTGGCCAGTAATTGTTTCCTTTCTACCTCTTTTTTGCAAACAGGGCTATCCATTTCACCTCTTGCGATTGCGACCTTTTGGTGAACTGCAAAAATCACTTTTTTCTTAAGAGTGTTTTGTTCAGTTGTACTAAAATGTCACACGGGCAACGTCTCTACATTTCAGTGCGACTGCACAAAGGGAGATTGGTTTTGCTCTATCCTCCTCATCCAACTCCGAGGCTAATCTTCTCCAACTAGTTAGTCTTAAGAGAGACAGCAAAGGTGACCGGCTTCTATTTGTGTGTTTATTGTTTCATCAACAGTCCTCTATTATCGTAATCACACTTAATATCTTTGGAACAGGGACGCTCAGCTCTATTTTAGTGGAACTGCAAAAAATGATCGGAATGTTGCATGCTCCAGACAGCTACTTTTTTCCCAACATGCCTTGTTGATTTAGACAGAGCTGGGGGGACGTTGCTGCCAATGAAAGCATGGATCAATTTTAATTTAACACCTTCTCACAACTCTATCTTCAGTTGTGATGTAATTATTAGCTCTGGTCTGCTAACAATTGACATGCATTAGCAAGGAAGTTAGTTTTTTATTGTTTCCGAAAGAGCATCGATGATAAGACACGCGAAACAAAAGCTGAAAGCTCACACCATTGTACAATTTCATGTCGCTGGAAAATTATTTGTATAGTACGTCAATTATGTAAACAAATGATGGAAGCTTGATAGCATTGCCAGAAGCCTCTTCATCATCCGGGTCCATGTGCCATGCACAAAATTATACTCCTTCGTTCCTAAATATTTGTATTTTTACAAATTTCAAACGGGCATATTTTAGAGTGTAGATTCACTCATTTTGCTTCATATGTGTACTCCCTCCGTTCCTAAATATTCTATTCGTCTTTCTAGAGATTTCAACAAGTGACTACATACGGAGCAAAATGAGTGAATCTACACTCTAAAATATGTATATATATACGTCCGTATGTGCCACTCCATTTGAAATCTCTAAAAAGACAAATATTTGAGTAGTAACTCGTTGAAATCTCTAGAAAGACAAATATACTCCGGAATATATTTAAGAACCGAGGGGGTAGTGCACAACCGCATGGGAGACTCAGCCCGGTCGTTACGCCGCATTAATAGTGAGTAATGAGCAGTCAAATCATAAGCCCCACCTTTCCCACTGTAAGTTGCTCTGAAGAAGCAACCATCAATATGCTCTTCTTTGAATCCGCTCATACTACTCCATTCGTCACTGTTTATACAGCGCGCTAAAGAAAAATGAAAAAAAATCTATGGGACCAAGGCGACTAGCGACCGGCCTGAAAAATACTAGCATTGGTAGTTATAGCACGGCGTACACACATGCATGCAGTGCTTCCACCCCGGGTACACACATGCATGCACTTACTCCACTCCGTAGTAGTATAGTACATGGAGAGAAAATTGTGGACTTGATTGCGGTTACCACGCCCTAATTAATTGAGCATTAAACCAAATGTGTCTAAACCTAATTAATTGAGCATTAAACGCCCTAATTATGAAATGCATTGAGAGAAATGCATCATAATGAAGCGCGCCCTGTAAACTGTGACAGAGGGAGGAGTAGTACGAAGGTGCAAAACCAAGTACACGTATGGCTAGTCGGTCAACGCACCTCCTCTTGGCATATCACTGACATGTGGGACAGGAGTGTGAGCAAGCCGATCTCAATTGACGGCAAAGAGCCAACCCGCCGTTCCTTGAGAGAGACGAGGAGCGAGAACACACAGACGGGATCGCACCGAGGCCAAGATATATCCGAGCATGGTTGGTTGATCGATATCATTGATTACATGTTGGGATGCCGTTTTCCGCCCTTCTCCAGAATAAACATGTACTTTATCAGAGATAAAAAAATAAGAGTACAGACGCTCCACCAAGCGGTTCTAGTAGTAGTACTACTCGTATTACTGCGCTTGGCTTTTCGCCTCTTCGTGAAGTCGAACAAGGTACTCCGCATGTTGGCTACTACAGTGTATGCCTGTGACAATCTGACACCGAATGGACTGATGCATATCCACCGAGGGTAGGTTGCATTAGTCAAAAGGCGTAAGCGAGCTTCACCTTGTCCTGCAAGCTTCTCCTCGTTCTGCGAGTTGACGGGACACACCAAAAAGTAGTGCTAGTCCATACACCCTCCTTTCCGGCTAATATGGCTTAATCTTTTTTGCGGGTAAACGAGAGAGCTTTATTCATATATAAGCATTCTTAGGACGATCAGCCAAGAAATTGGTCACTAGGAAGCGAGGTACCTCGCAAAAAAAGAAGTAGGAAGCCAGGTGTTTCATCAAGCCAGCTCTCGGACACATTCAAAGTGCAGCAAGCACGGTTCGCACGAAGATGCGCCGCAAGGTTTGCTGACCTGTTTACATGCTGAATAACAAAAAAAGAGGAAATATTACCGGGCGCTACTATTTGTAACAGGATATGAGCTAGAATTAAGCGAGAATTGTGGCGAGTGTTCCATGCAATCAACTTCCATTATCACATGCGATAACCCTCGAAGAGAACCAAATGTGTTGAAGATTGCTTTATCACATTTTAAAATTATAATAAGAGTGCAGACGCTCCTCCATCCGGTTCCTAGTACTAGTAGTATAGTATGTACCTTTATAGACTATAGTAGTACTAGTACTAGTACTAGTAAACTTTGCGCTTCGCTATTCGCCTATTCGGGAAGTCGAACAATGGTAGCACTAGTAGTATAGTGTATGCTTCTGGCAATCTGACGCCAAATGAACTGTTGCACGTCCACCGCCTGAGCGAGGGAGAGCTTGCATTAGTCAAAAGTTTCTCCTTGTCCTGCGAGCCACCGCGCGCAAGCTTCTCCCGTCCTGCAACCTTCTCCTCGTTCGGCAAGTTGACGGGACTTAGCAAAGTAATGCTAGTCCATACTGCCTCCTCTCCGGTTAATATGGCTTAATTTCAAACGAGATAAATACACTGTCTGTCACTATATATTTGTAAAAAATACGGTCAGTGGACTTCATAATACGCTCATTGTGCTCAATATATATATTTTCCGGTGTTTATACGGTCACTAGCTCACCCTGACTGAGTATGTGTGTGCATGCACGTGTAGGTTGAGCACTTAGCGTGACTGTGTGTGTTCCGTCGTGTGCTCGGACATGCATGCATTAGGGCGTCGCGGCGTTTTGCGTCCATGTGTGCGTGTGATTGTTGCATACACGTAGGGGGAATGCGTGTAGGGGCCACTAAGGAGCAGTCAAATCACACTGATAAGTTAGTCGGAAGAAGCAACCATCATTTCACTCTTGAATGACACGTCACGCAATATAAAATGGTTGATATGGAGGAAAAGAAAACCACTATATATACACTAGCAGGAGCCTAAGCTACAAGCACTGCTTGCTAAGGTTGCTCTCTTCACAAGCATAGAGCGATGGGCCTGATCCATGGCTGGGGAAGGAACAATGTTCTGCGTGAGACCTTGATCGACATCGGCGAGGAGAAAACCCATAGTCGGTGCGTCCCAATCGGGGTCACCGCGGTATGGGCGATGTCGCGTCCCAACCGCCCTTCTAGCTACAGCCCGGCGTCCCGGTAGTCCATCTTCCTTTTGGAGCCGGCTTGCTCCACTGCCGTAGCTTCATCTCCATGTCGATCTCTCTCTACTTCTACCGGCTTCTACTTGTGATTAGTTTATGTCTCATGAACTAGTGCCAGTACTATTATTCTAATCACACTTCTTCAATATCTTTGCCATCGGGGATGCTCAGGTCGATTTTAGTGGAACTGGACAAAAGCATCGTATGATCTGAGGGTGCCAGCCGTCTTTCCTTCGATAGGTTCTACCTGGCCAAGGAATTAAATCATGTTTAGGGTTTAGGGTTTAAGTCGTAGTGACCCCATCAGTAGTTTTTCTTTCGTACACGCTCTCACAACTTTTTTCTTTAGTTGTGAAGTAAATATTGGCTATGATCTGTGAATCATTGAGATGCATCAGCATGTGTGTTAGTTTTCCTTTGTATTTGATGGAATGTTGTAACGGGGCAACCTTGGAATAGGAATGAAAATGGAGTGGAAAGTTTCCGTTTTTCCGGAGAAAAAATGGAAACGGAGAGAAACCAACGTTTTGTTTTGTTGGATCGCGCCATCGAGCAAAACCAACGTTTAAATCACGTCTGTCGTGTTCATGTCTCACCCTCCTCCACGGCTCGACCCCACACGGTCGCTCGGCATGCCACTCACCGCAAACCGAGTATACGATAACTTTCCCGCCTGCTTGTCTGATGGATCGCTCCATGGAGTACTAGCACTACTGGAAGAGATTGACAAGTTGGGGGAGGAGGCTAGCTGTAGCACGGACTCCCAAGAACTTTTTACATGCCTGTTGTAGTCGGCTATTGCGACCTTGGAACGTGGAGCAGCCGCGTGCACCCGGAAGCGGCGCGGGTGACGCTCTCTCGGCTTGCGCGCCGCTTCAATGCCGGCGCCAGTGAGAGGTCGCGTCCGCTCTGGCAGGGCATGAATGCGGCACTGACCGTTTCGGGCGGGAAGCATGCGCGGGTGATGAAGAGGGTTCGGGTTGGTCAGGACCGGCCGTGGCAGCGGTCCGGACGTGCGCAAACAAGAGATGTTGTATGTTAATATTGCTGCGTATATAATTAACAACGTAAATAATGTGCCAGTTGGACAAATATGATTGGAGGTGGAGATGGAAATGAAATTTTACGTAAACACGGATATGCATGTCTATGTCTATGTGTGTGTGTGCGACGACTCTCGTGACCTGGAAGCGGGGGCGTGTTTTTGATTGAGTTATCTTTCTTGGTATGTTAGAAAATCAGTTTGTCTAATTCACATCTAGATGTTATTTAAGGATATCACATCTAAGCTCCCACAAGTATATAATGTAGCAACAAGAAACAAAAAAAACTAGGACAAAATATAGACCACAAACAGAGTGGACATCAACTTAGATGTGACATAACTATGTCACATCTAGATGTGTCCTAGACAGACCCTTAAAAATTGTCCGCCAGTTTTTGTTTCTTTTTTCCAGGAACGCCCGTATTCTATTTAAAACCACTGCTATGGAGAGATTTTTTTACTCCATTATAGCCTCTTGTTTGATAGAGTTTCTCGCGTCTCGCTCTCTCACCCTCTCCATATCAAAACAAGATGACAGTGTCCACTCTATCTCTCTCCTCACCGGTGGTCACAGATCCGGCCGAATCCCGTCCGCTGCGGGAGGTGAGGAGGTGCAGCGTTGACTTTGTCGCCGTCAGCGACGGAGGGAGCCGATGCGCACCGTCCTCTCGGAGTCGGCACTGGCACGGACGAAGATCCTCCGTGCCCTTGTTCGGTGACGTCGTGTGGGCAGATCCCGCCAGCCCGCCTAAACGACATCTCGCCCACCTGAGGTATAACTTCTTGTACTGGTCCAGCTCCCTAGGTTGTTGCGTGCAGGGTTTTCTTCTATGCGACTACTCCCCAGCTCCCCATGCATAGTAGTAGCTAGGGTTCGTCGGCTGGTCCAACATCACCTACTAGTACTATTATAGAGGAAATGCCACTCGAAAAGTTGTCCTGATTTATGCCTCGGTGGAGGTATACATGTTGTTTCGACAAAAAGTACATGGTGGTTGTGCGGTCATTGTCCATATGGTGGTAGTACTATCACTGGTTAAATGAAGAAATGCTTTTTTTCTCGGGTATCCTGGTTTAGTTCCCATCAAGACATAATTATGATGCTTCTTTTTGTTGGTGTACTTTTCATTAATTCTTATTGACAATTGAGATGTCGTTGCTAACCCTTTTTTGTATTTTTGGAAACAGCGATGCGTGTCTCCATACCCGGGCATGTCTTCCTCAATTTTAGTGGAACTGCACAAAATTGGATGGCCATTGTTGTTCCGCCTCACTATCCTCTGCCACGTGGTTCTTCCTTTCTCGAGCTTGATTACTGAGAAGAAACAGACCACAGTGAGGATTTGTCGAACTTCATTGGTGCCTCACCCAAACTTGATGCCAAATGGATGATGCATCACCACGATGACCTATCGATGCTCATGGTTGCGCCTCGTGGTTGCGTCGGCTGGTGAAGCTGATCGATTTTCAATGAAAACAAGTTGTCTTCCATCGAGTGCTCTTTGCTTGTTATGCACAAAGATGATATCCTTCGTCACTCACCTTGGTTGCGTTGGAGACGCGATCGTCTTTCACGTTGGTGCAATTTTATCACACAATTGGCTATGAACCAAATGTTTCCTCGAAGAAGGATCGGCGTTGGTACTAAGAGCATAAGTTTTGTATTGATTTCTAAGCCTTCTCACAACTTTGTCTCCAGCTCCCTGTAATTTTATTTGTCCAGCTATTAACTTTGATTTAAAAATGGTGTGGACTAAAAACCGGATGGATGTAGTAGCCCTCCATTTTATTTACTCCGCAGATATTAGATTTGGTGAAGTCAAACTTTGTAATACTCTCAAACCTTTCCGATAATTGAAATTAAAATTCTTTATTTGTACACACTCTCACACGTTTCCGATAATTTGGCGCATTTGTGGTTGTTCACTTAAGGGAGGGTAGTGTACCACACGTGAAGGACAGGAAGTGCGACCAGGACGCGTGGGCGTGGATCGTTAGTTCATCGGAAGTAGTACTAGTTTTCTTCAATGTACATTAAATAAAGAGTTTCGTTTCGTACTTACACAATTTAAAACGATTGTTATGGAGAAAATAAGAAAACCACTCCACTAGTATATATTAGTCGTATACGCGAGAGTACTATATGGACGCGGCTTGACTTAGTGCACCTGCCTTTGGGTTTATGACAGGTGGGCCCAAAATGTGGCTGGCTCACTGTCATACAGCCAAAAGCAGTGCAGATGAAGGCACCGGAGCTCAGTCCGTACTACAGTAGTATATATATAAGCGGGAGCCTCAGTAGCTTGTTTGCTAGGGTTTGCACTCTCCACACTTCGCCAAGACTACATTATGTTACATCTTTGGAGGCTCAGCATTCATTTGCTAGGGTTTGCTATATTCACAGTCTTTCACCCTCTCTTCATCAGATCTAAACAAGACTGCGTTGGCCTCTTGTCTCTCTCTCCCCCCTCACAGCTGGTGAAGGAGGCGTCCGTATCCCGTCGCACCGAGAAGGGGAGGAGGTGCAGCGTTCACTCTATCGCCTTCGGCAAGGGAGGCAATCCACTGCCGGCTGCACTATTCTCTTTCACCCAGCGCCTGTGCGGGAGGGCCACCGACCCCTTCTTCCTCGCTGCCGTACGTAGTGTGGGCAGATCCAGCCTCCCACCGCACGCCTTGCCACATCCCGACGACCCTAAGGTATAAGTTTATTTGAATCCGTCGTTGCTCTAGCTGCATGTGGATATTTTTCCATCTGTAGTCGAATCTAGGTCTTGATTCAAAGAGGAGAGAAGGGTGCGGTGGGTTGGAGCAAGAATCTAGGACGTGGTTCAATGAGGAAAGGAGGGGCAGAAAGTAGTATAGACTGGCTATCCAGCCGCTTTGTAGGTCGAACAGGGGAAAAAGGGGGTAACCCAGTACACACATCTGTAAGGAACCGATCTCTTTGTTGAAAAGGGAAAGAAACTGGGGGGGGGGGTCGGGTAGTTTGTGCAGGACTAGATTTGCTGCCCTCACTTAGGAAAAAGGTTCAAAGAGAACAAATATGGGACCAACGCATATATGATTCTTGGCTACATACTCTGCATCAGCCATTTATATGTGTGGACGCACATGGTGCTGGCATGTTCCATACAGCTATTTTGTTGTTGTTAATCTAAGAATGCCGCTGGAAAATTGAAGCAATGCCACTGTTAAAAGTAAATTACATTTTTTAACGAATGTTGTTTCAAGAGAATGTCTCTGTTAATATGAATCAATGCAACCGTTTTAGAAATGCTACTGTCCTACTTTGTTTTCCATCCAAGATAAGTTAGATGCTTCTTTCTGTCACCATTTGTTTCATCCTCCTTTATCGGCAAGTAATTGTTTCCTTTTTGCCTCTGTTAAAACAGGGGTATCGATTCAACTTGTTGTTGTTGCGACATTTTGCTTCGCTACTCGAAACACTTATGTTTTAAGAGTGTTTTGTGCAGTTCAAATTGAATGTCACACCGGTGACTTTGCTTAATTTTTGTGGAACTGCACAAATGGAGATCGAGATTTGTTTCCACTCTTCGTGGCGAGTTGTTTCAAATCTTGGTCTCATCCACATGATGTGCAGCGTGCTTTGATATGTTGTGTTACTTGTTTTGGTACTGTTTTAAATAAATGTTGAATTAAAGCTATTGTATTGCTGTCTTTTCCCATTAAGTAGTGAACAAAAATGGGACCAACCC
Source organism: Aegilops longissima (assembly GCA_021605205.1). Lineage (NCBI taxonomy): Eukaryota > Viridiplantae > Streptophyta > Magnoliopsida > Poales > Poaceae > Aegilops > Aegilops longissima. The sequence continues at coordinate 20,576 of JAHIAM010005267.1, forward strand.
AGACATGATGCTTGTTGCTTTGTTACAAAAATTCAGCATCACCCCTTTATAAGCCGATAATTGATGCCACTCGTAATTAACTCTGAATCTTATTTCAAAACTGCAACACTTGTTAGGGATTAGCGGGATTACCATTTTGTGGCGCATGTTTCATCCTCCTTTATTAGCCGAGAATTGATTCCTTTTTGCCTCTGTTTAAACACGGATATTTATTCAACTTGTTGCTATTGCGACATTTTGCTTCGCTACGCGAAACACTTTGCTTGATTTCAGTGCAACTGCACAAAAGGAGATTCGATTTCCTATTCGTGTTGGCAGATTCATATTTTATCCTGGTCTTCTCATGAAAGGTCAGTACAGGCCTTCATCCACATGATTGTGTATTGTGCTTTGAGATGTTGTGCTACTTGTATTGGTACTGTTTTAAATAAATGTTGAATTGAATCTATTGTATTGCGGTCTTTTCCCATTAAGTAGTGAACAAAAATGGGACCAACCCAGACATGATGCTTGTTGCTTTGTTACAACAAACTCTGCATCACCCCTTTATAAGTAGATGGAAGCACATATTGTTGTTGCGCCCACTCTCCCTGGAACTGTTTATGCTTTTCGTTAATCTAATGCATTTGGTAAAATTAAGCAATGCCACTCTCGAATTAATTAACTACTGAATCTTAGTTCAAAACTGCAACACTTGTTAGGAATGGTACTATCCACGCTTTGTAGTTCTTTCTACATGTTTAACCAAGGTATTGTTAAGATAATGTCTCTGTTAAAATGAATCATCGCATTGTTTTAGGAATGATACTTTTACGCTTTTTCGTTCTTTATACATGTTGAAACAAGGCATTGTTAAGATAATGTCTCGATTAATATGAATGAATCACATCGATTGAGAATTGCTACTCTCTGCTTTGTTTCCCATTAAGATAAGGTAGATCGGTAGATGTTTTTCTTACGGGAGTACAAGTCATCAACCGTTATTTCTCAGTAATTGTTTCCTTATACCTTTTGTTGCTTACAGGATATCACAACTAAAGCTTGGTTTTATTCCGACTTGATTTTAGTTCAACTGCACAAAAGGAGCCAATGTGTCCAAGGCAAACTGCTGCATTATCGGGTCAGTTGGTCGTTCCACTTTGCGTAAAGAAGCGCCATCCTTTTGCGCTACATTACGAAGGAATGACCGAGAAGCTTTCTGAGTATTAGGCCTTCCACTATGTAGGCCAAAAGAGGTGCCAATTTCACCTTTTCTTAGTTTGGCACCAAATCCCTCCATTGCTTCAGCCGGTGCCATAAATATTAGACACCGGTGACATGACTAGTCTGCAGAGACCATTGGCAATTTAACATCACGTGGAGTGCCCTGGGCAAAAAGTGCCCAAACAAGTACAAGAAGCGACATGACTCCACGATCATAGGCATTACATATTTTGAATGGGAAAAGCTTGTCAAAGTTTAATCATTGATGTTAGCAAGAAGAGACAGGACTCCATGATCATAGGCATTACATATTTTGAATGGGAAAATCTTGTCAAAGTTTAATCATTGATGTTAGCAAGAAGTCGTTAGTTTAATATATTGGAATTGGAAAACCTTGTCAAAATTTGCTCATTGATGTTAGCCAGAAGACATGCATTTGATATTTTTGAGTGGGACGCCCTTGCTGTGAGCAGCGTCGAGTGTTTGTTCCTATTCCTGTGTTCAGTTTAGAAGTAAATAGTTACTCTGCTGAGATATTCCTGTGTTAAGAGTTTGTTCTGAATATTGTCTATGTAATGCCAGGCCTTGTGTTTGATTGCAAAGTTGAGCTTGGAATGTTGTGGCATGCGGCATCACGAGTTGTTCACTGTGCCTCCTGAGAATAATGCTTCATATTGTTTTGCATGTCGACCTAATGCCAGTGATTTTCTTGTTAAGAAGATCATCCTCTTCTGTTGATTCCATGCTTAAGAAGTTCACCGTCTGATGTTTCATTCATAGCCTATACGACAAGTCGGGTAGGTTAGACGTGAAACCATATGATCTTCCAACCAACTCATGATATTAGGCCGTGATTGGATCGTCGTTTTCCAACCAAAACAGCTTGTAAAACTGACGCTTGTAAATTAAAGCAGATGGTCTCGGGCGAAGGCGCTTGGTTGGTCGATTTCGACTAGTAAAATATCGGAAGTACTTCACACACGATAGAAACGTTGAACAACACTCGGACGATTGCTAATCCAGCCGTTAGCTGCTGTTTCAGCCTTGCCCACGGATGGCATGATACGCACGTCGTGCATGTATCGTCTGGTAATGTCGTCCATATAGCAGTGCTCGTAAAATATACACTGGTCTCTCAAATTACACGCGTAACCCGGCGGTTTTACTTACAGACCTCGGGCCCTCGGTTTCATTACACATGTATTTTACGAGTTGTTTCTGATGACGAGTAAATTACACTTGTATGTTAATACAGGTTTGAAATAAACCAGAGCTCCCAAGCGCGGCCTTACCGTTTCATGTTGTCTCAGTTTCTCGAAGGTGCTCATAGGTGTCCGATGATCCTGGCTTCCTGAATGAGTAGCGGGCGCTGTATCAGACCCCCGTAGGGCCTGCGAGGCCCTCTCCGTTGTCCTTCGAGTTGTTGCGCTCGTCGTGGCGCCGAGCATTGTTAACATGGTCAATGAACATGGGGATTCAGGAGATGACTTTATTTTGACTGGATGACACTAGGGACCCACCAGGGCCATAGCCGTACGTACGCAAGTGCCTCCTTATTATGTACAACTACATTTTTTTTACTTTCTCTTGGTTTCCTGACATCACGGTCCCACACCATTGTCAACCTATGTAGTCAATATAAATGAGAGAATTGCACAAGGTGCGGCCGACAGCTGGGACCAAGCAGCTCGAGCAGTATTTGTGTTTTTGAGGCGTGAGCACTGCAGAGTTTTTCTTGGCGATGATTTCGTTGTTGTTCAGAGGAGAGCAGGGTATTAATGGGCGGGCTGTGGCCCGTCTAGCCCAGCCAGATATCCAGCCGGATACTAATTTTTCAAGATGAAAATGGCTAGCCCAGCTATCGTCTTTTTGAGGAATACCCAGGCAAGGTCAACTTGTTATTCTCCGCCCCGCTGAGCTGCAAATCTTTCCTAAGAGGGATGCATTAGGCTTAACAGGAAAATGGGCTTTAAAAAATAATAAATGGGATGTAATTATAAAAACTAGGCAGTAACTATAAAAAAATTCACCAAACACGAAATTAGTTTATAAAATATTATTTATGGATTTTGAAAATCTTAAATTTTCATTGTTGCACGTGCAATGTTTCATTGGATTTTTACGTAATACAAATTTATATTTAATCTGACTAGAAATTTCGGGATAAAAATATTTCAGATCCCATCAAAATGTGGGAAATTTTATTGAATTATGTCTTCAACGGGTTGTTGAAATTATTAATCATTGTCCTAGCTAGAAAATGGGTTGTACTTTTAACAAACTGTAAATGGGCTGTTGTAAATTCCATTAGAATTCAAAAATGGGCTGTACATTCTTACAAAACACAAATGGGCTATAAGTTCTCTGCCACACACTTCTGGGCCTACTAAGTGACGTGTCCCCTAAAAAAATAAGTTGACGCATATGCAAGGCTTTGTCAACTTATTATAGTAAACACACCGTTCTAGCAGTAGTGGCCGTTGGATGTCTATCCAACGGATGTCGTGCTTCTTCTTCAATCTCGGATATTCTTAGCTTTGGCCGCCCAAAAAATGATTCCTCCCCCTGACATCTGGGGCACACCGTTTCGGAGGCTGACCTGTGGGCCTATTAAGTTGGAGCGTACCAAGGGCTTTGTCAACTTAGTCAATATAAACGATTCTAGCTTCAGTGACCGCTGGCCAGGCCATCCCTCCACTCACCCACACCCCCTGTTATTCTGCGGCGATGGCAGCCTGACACCGCAGCCGAACCAGTGAACCCTCGTACTCCTCTCTGCGCGGGCTTCCACTGTTGCGTCTTCCCCGGCTCCGCGTCGTCCCCTTCATAGGCGTCACCGTCGTCCACCGCCCTGGTGCTCTCGGTGCGGCGTGGTCAACATGGTCAACGAGCGACTTCCATCAGAAGAGTATTGTACGTGGAGAGGCTGACAGCTGGGTCCACGGCGGCCGCAAGGAAGTGCCTCCTTATTAGGCGCAAAATAATTATTCCTCCACCTGACAGCAGGGACCCACCGGTCGGGCCACCTTATTTCGTGAAAAAAACGTTTCCCCCTGACTGCTGGGACCCACCGGACGGGCCACCGATTCGCGAAAAAATGTTCCCCTCATTGTCGGCTCGGACCCACCGGAAGTGCCTCTTTATTACGCACAAAAAATGAATACTCCCCCTGCTAGCTGGGACCCACCTTGGTGGGTGGCTGACTTGTGGGCCTACAAAGTTGACGGTGTCAGGACCCCGATTCCAAGTCACATCGACCTAGCCGGTAACACCTCATATCACTTTGCGGCCTCACGCACGGTATTCCCACGGGTGTCGCCTTACCATGGCCCGGGACCATCTGCGCCTTTTGGCTCACGTATATGATAGTGTCGCTAGCATCCACATGACAGAGAACCCGGGCCGACATGGCTAGTCGTGAACCCAAAGCGGCACTAACCCATGGGGACAGGCATACATGAATCACATCGAGCATGTCGGTCAGCAGCGTGTGAATCCGGGCTGTAGCAGTGGGCTAACAGGACTCCAGGAACCCAGGCTGTAGCAGGCTAGGCAGGACTCGGATGTCACCGTGTGACATTTCCCGAAGGGACAGAACACAGAACGAAGTGAAACACATGCCGCCGATCAAGTGTCCCGAGCAGTAGTCTTTGGGCTAGCAGGACTCCGGTGAACCAGGCTGTAGCGGACTACTATGGCTCAAGGAGGCACTAGACTACATTTCCCCATAAGAGAGGCTGCCAAGGATAAACAACTAGATTGTCGGATCCCACACATACCAAGCATTTCAAACATACACACAATATGCTCAATATGTGTAAATACAACATGGCATCACAACATAACTCTACGACTCAAATATTTATTCATTAGGCTCCGAAGAGCCAAGATATTACAAACATGGGTCTCTCGACCCAGCATTCAGAGCATACAAGTCAAACACAAACGAAAGCTTAACATGTCTGAGTACAGACATCTACAAATGAAAAAGGCTGAGAAGCCTGACTATCTACCAGATCCTGCCGAGGGCACAAGATCGTAGCTGAGGTAACAAGCTAAACGTCGAAGTCCATGCGGAACTACTAGCGAGACTGAAGTCTCTCTGCAAAACATAAAATAAGCAAACATGAGTACAAATGTACTCAGCAAGACTTACATCAGAACTAACTACATATGCATCATTATCAACAAAAGGGGTGGTGGAGTTGACTGCAGCAAGCCAGCTTTGACTCGGTGGCTATCCTGAACTATGAATGCAAGTAACTCTTTTGAGGTGGCGCACACGAGTCCACATATTCACCATACCAATACACCACTATGGATCCGCTCCCGTCTCCCTACGAGAACGCCATCCATAGCACTCACGCTTATCTTGCGCATTTTAGAGTATCCACTTTCACTTGTCTATGAACTGTTATAGGCAACCCAGAAGTCCTTTTCCGCGGACACGGCTATTCGAATAGATCATATTAATCCTGCAGGGGTGTACTTCTTCACACACGCTCTCACTACTTACCGCCGTTTACACAACATGTACTCGGCAACCTTCAAACGGAAGCCCAACGTGGGTGTCGGCCACAGCCTACCTAAACACTCAAGTCTCTAGTCCAGGTTCATCGCCTATTCAGGTTCCATCCGCAGCGAGTCCGGCCGAGGTTTCCACTAAAGGCCCCGAACGATGTGTGCAGGGTTCCCGAGATACCAAACGGGCATTCGGTACACCGTGCCACGGTGTATCTACCGCATCAAAGCCCACCCCTAGGGTCAGCGCTACGCACGGCCTCCAACACATATCCTACAAACAACATAAACTAGTTGCAACTCCTGGACAGAGAACAAGGGTGATTAAGAAGCCGAGAGAGTCAATTAAGGATCCCAATGTGTGGTAGTAACTGTTTCATGGATCACAGACACAGAACTCAGTTCCTGAGGACGGCTGCAATGAGACAACCCACCATGTACTCCTACATGGCCTCTCACCGCTACCTTTACCAAATCGTGTTCACACACTTAGCTCACACACAGTAGGACATGTTCACACACCATTCCAATTCATTCTCGATGAATCAGACCTGACTCAACTCTAAGCGGTAGCAGGCATGACAAACAAGCATGAATGAGTAGGCACAACAGGGCTCAAACAACTCCTACTCATGCTAGTGGGTTTCATCTAATTCTTGTGGAATGACAGTCATGCAGAGGATAAAGGGGTTCAGCTACGCAAGCAAGTAGCAGATGAATCGTTGTTGTCCTAATGCAAGAACAGAGAGCAGGAGCGAGAGAGTGGGATTATATCGGAATGAACAAGGGGTTTTGCTTGTCAGCACTTCGAAGATAATATAGTTCTTCATCGGTGTCATCGAACTCATCGCCGAAACCATGTCTATCGAGAGGGGACAAACACCGGCAACTGAGAAAGAACACAATCAATGCAATGCACATTCACATGAATGACATGTCATGTTAAGGTACTGAATTCACCTAATGCAATTCTAGCCAAGTTAATTGAAGTGGAACTCGAACAAGAACAAATTCCAACTCCAAATGTTATTTCATAAATTTCCCTAATCATCATTTGTCCTATTCAGTGAGGTTAACTTGTTCAAACATGCATGATCATGGCATAAACAGATTCTTCATATTTTTCTGATCATTTTTCATATATAACTTATTTCCATTGGAGTTATAGATTATTTTCTATGATTTTTAGAAGTTCTAACCATTTTCTGGAATTTCCAAATTATTTAGAATTAGAAATAATCCAGGAAAATGATTATCAGCGTCGACTGACGTCGATGTGACGTCGGCAGGTCAACAGGTCGGGTCGAGTCAAACTGGCGCGTTGGTCAGCGATGTCGGTGTCATTAGTTTAACTAACTAAATTAACATTATATTAACCCCTAATCTAAGGTTGACTAGGGGCGGGGCCCACATGGTCAAATGGGTCAAACCCGCCGGCGACTAACCGCCGGCGAGGTCCGAGACGGCGGCGATGTGCGGAATCGCAGCACAGGCCATGGTTCGAGGCGCGGATGGCACCGTTGGAACCCCGAGCCTCGTCCGCGTCGGCTGGTGCTAGTGGGGTCGCCGGAGACGACCTAGATCGACGGCGGTGTCCGCTTCCGCGGCGGCCGGAGTTCGGTGAAGATGGACAGCGTGCTACGGTGTGCGGGAGGACGAGTAGGTAGGTGTTCTGGGTTCCTGGGAACGCGCTGAGGACGGAAACATGCTCGGACGCGACGGCTACGGGCTCTAGCCACGGCGGCGACATGACACGCCGCGAGCAAGCTTTCGGGCAGGGTGGTGGAGCTAGCTAGGGCGCATGAACGGCAGAGAAAAGAGAGGGGGAGGATGTAGCAGCTCACAGGGTGGACGGAGAGAGGGTCAGCGGCCTCGGGGAGGCGCTGAAGACGGCGAATCAGACTCGGCGATCGCCGGCGCCCGAGGTTGAAGACGATGGCGTGGAGGCGATGCAGAGCTTCCCGGCTCGCGTGGCTCGGCAGGAGGAATGGGTGCATCACGTCGGTTCTTCTGGAAGCAACTACGAGGCGAGGGGAGCACGGTGGCCGTGGCAAACGGCGTCGGCGAGGACGAGCTCCGCTCGGGCGCGTGCAGGGAGAGAGCAAAGAAGGGGGAGAGCGTCCGGGAGAGAGTGAGAGGGGGCCCAGGGGGCTGCATGGCGCTCGGGGGCGACTCCAGGGCGCCAGGGAGGCCAACAGGGAGGCAGGAGGTGGCCACGGGTGGTTGTGCGCGCCGCACGCAGCTGCTTCTCCTCCTGGCAGAGGAGGAAGACGACAGGAGCTGCGGTGGTGGGCTGGGTTGCCAGAGAGGCCTGGCAGTGGGCTGCCCTCTTGGGCGCAGGTAAGGCAGTCGGTTCTCTCTCTCTCTCTCTAATATTTCTCTTTTCTATTATTACGTAATCTTTGTGGCTTTTCTAAAATACCTAGACCCTTTCAAAAATCACCAAAGCTGTACATGGCCTTTGTATAGAATATATCCAACATGGAACATTTTTGTTTAGGATTATTTGAGCATTTAAAATAATTTATAGTATTTAAATGCCCAAATGCGAATAAATAATGATTTAATTCAAAAATCCAGAATGGCCTAGGAAAAATGTGCACCATTTTTGGGAGAGGTTCTAGACCAATTCAAAAATGATGAACTTTTGTGAAGGGCATTCTGGGTTCATTGAAATGTTTTTCAGTTGAACCTGGTATTTTCGAAGTCTTTGGGGTTTCTGACATCCCCATTTCAAGTTTATTAAATTTAAACATGATGCATGGATGCAAATGCCACTAATTACAAACAACTCTGGGGCTTTGACAACTCACCCCCACTAAACAAGAATCTCGTCCCGAGATTCAAGACGTGAGGTAAGAAGACAGAGGGCACAAACAAACACGGTCTTCACGATCCAGGTTACACTTCATAGGAACGTTGACACGATCACCATCTTTGTCTCGACGTCTTGCCTTGAGAACTACATCCAACATGACAACGAGAAGAAAAGGGGGAATTTAGAAGAATCGATCTTCTTGAGGTTTGAGCAAATTAGGATCATCTTAATGATCACAAGATCAACTCATGGAATGAGACATAAAAACATCTCTGGAGTGGAGAGGTAAAGCATGCATCAGGAAGGACGGAGGAAACAGTTTGACAAGGGTTTCAAAATAGCGAGGGAAGTTGCCATGATTCTAAAACGGGGCACCTCAGGGGAGGTGACGCGAAGAACTATTCCCTTAAGTGGCAAAAGAATTACTTTGATACATAGATCATTGGAACTCTTATACCAACCTAAGGCAAATTCACAAACGATCATTTGGCTGAGTTCAAAGGAATGGCATATCCGGATTCGAATGGATGATGTGGACTACCTTGTTGAAGACAACACGATGGATGATTTGCTTATCATCGGAAATGGATGGGACCCATGGTAAGTCCACTATTAAAGATGATCTTGGACAGCAACTGCTGAGAAGGACAGCCCATGGGAAATTGGCACGAGGGGGTGCAAGCTGGGAACAAGACGCAACTGTTGGGAATCTTCCAACCATCATATCTGCCTGAGATTCAGATCTGATTAGAAACGGGATACTTTAGACTCACATGTCTGAAAGAGGAGTTGCGACACAAATCGATGAGATAATGTTGCGAGACTCTCAGGAGATGAACTATGATAGCAAGCTCCAAAAGATGAGCTGGTTCTGCTACACACATGTGAACATGCTGTCCTAGACAAGCATGATCACATGGGAGTCTTATAATTAAACACTACCGAGTTCAGGTTCGGAACCATCATCGAGGATAAAGAAGTCCTAACATAAGTCATGACTAGTTGTTATGAAGGAACTCCTTCTCCTTGAACAAATCAATCAGTGGCTTGGTGTGCTAGGAATACATATAGGATGAAGGTTGCAAGTCTCCAGACTACAGAATACTTCGCACATATGCATGAATGATTTGGGATGATTCCAAAGGAAACAAAACAAACCTTTCTCAAATTCATGGCGGAAACTTACACCTAACGCACATGAATTCGAGGAAGTCACTTCTTCCATCCAAGCATAAGCTTCATGGACGGAACACGAAGGCATTGCTTATAAAGTTTCCAACACTAGGTTGATGTTCAACATGAATCATGGGGGAGACAAAATGCTGCTGATGGGCTCAAGAACAACTCATCGGAATTTCCATATCACTGGACTTCCACCATCATGTGAACACGGTAATAGCATTGGTCAGACCCAAAAGATATAATGGTGTATGCTCGAGGGATCAACCACGAGTAAGACAACACTACGAACATCGTTGGTTCTGATTTGATTTGACGATAGTCCATACTCAAATCAAGGGTTGGATAAGACAATAGCACTGACAACTGATCACGAGGATCAATCAACAAAGATATCATCTTTCTTCAACACACACACACACAAGGATATCCCTTAGTGATGAACTAAGTCGGACAAGCTTTTATCTTCCAACTCTCCAAGTTATTGTTTAGCTCAACCAACTTGCTCAGGGGTATCCAACACAGATTCTTGGAGAATGGGTGGTTTAGAAGAAAACCAACATGATCACAAGCTCAACATAACAGTCAGGAAACAACCCGGTAACACTTCCAAGGAGATATTTGGAAAGTCACGAACCACCGGTATGTTACTAAGCTCGAGAACAATCTTGCTTTTGAGGGCAAGATGATATGATCAAATGAGCGAGGACTTGACAAGATCCTAACTCATCAATCGAAGTGTGCACCAGAAATAAGGACTAGGTAGCACGATCAATCTTAGGATGATGATTTAATAACCAACACGCTAAGAATGAGGATATTGTCCATTAACTACCAAGCAACGAGGTTGCTAGGAGTATCGATTGCACACATCACCGTTCACTTGTCGGCATTCCATTACAACAACACGGGACCGAGGAATGAATGATGATGGCGAGAGTATCACTGCATCAAGAATTCATAAGAGGTGGTGCAATTCTCGTGACACTCTTGACATAAAGATGGTAACACTCCAAGGTAGAACAGAACAAAAGCTGGATTGGCATTTTGATCTGTGGAATACAACTGCTTGACCCAATCCTAGATATGGACGAGGTACTGGAGTTTGTTTCTCCTAGTCATTCCGGATAGAATGGCTTGACGGACCACAAGAGTAAAAGGGCATCGATGAACACAATGCACACATACTCTTGGTTATCAACTGATAGGGGAGGGTCGGAATACAACTAAAGAGAACAACTCAAAGGAACATATAATTTTCTGAGTTGTGGATGCACAGATTAGTATGTCGAGCAAAGCTCAACATTTCTTCTGGATAATCCATGCAGAGAAGGTAGAACTGGCAGAGTCACAATATAGAATGGAGTACTCCTCAAGAGCACCCTGGTTGTGATCTTTTAATTCAAAGACTTCTGCCTAATTGGGTCATGGTATTCGAAAGAAAGAAATACCACGGACCTCGAGGACTAATGCAAAGGTTACTAATAACCTAAGGGAGCTAGCAATTACCAACAACATGAAGTAAGTAGGGTGAATCTCGGGTTCAAGAACCCAGGAATAGAATACCTACTACTAAATGGCATCACGGGATGCTTTCGAAAATGATGGCCAGAATCATCACACGGGGAACACAAAACATGGCTAGATTACTAGGTGACTCCCTAAAACACCTAGGGTCATAATAATAGCTCCAACATATATGTCAAGGCAATAAATTACCTCAACGCACCGGTTAGTGTGCTTATTCTGACCAAAAAGGACATCGGGAACGGAAAGAAAGGATTTGCAAATGCATCAGACTATTTAGAAACCTGGGATGACTCGGACAGCATAACGGCTGTAAATGCTCAAAATGATTTGAGACATCCTGCAAAAATGGTGGCATAACCACTCAACATCACAATATCAAGGTTCTGAGACCAGCTATGAACATAGGGAAGTAGTCAAAACTGAACCGAGATTTGAAACTATCAATTCTATAAGTCTATGGATTAGTAACACGTCATCCTAATAGATAGATGAGAAGCCTAGTTGTTAATCCCCGTAGAAGAGAAGAGGATGACTCAGATCAGAAGGCCATGAGGTATAAGGAGTAAAAAGAGCCTTACGTTCCCTTCCACAATCAATTCCCTTACATAACTAAAGCATTTCTAGACACAACTTCGACCAGTTTGGCTTGGTAATCCTACATGCAGTCAGGCTCTGATACCAACGCTGTCAGGACCCCGATTCCAAGTCACATCGACCTAGCCGGTAACACCTCATATCACTTTGGGCCTCACGCACGGTATTCCCACGGGTGTCGCCTTACCATGGCCCGGGACTGTTTGCGCCTTTTGGCTCACGTATATGATAGTGTCGCTAGCATCCACATGACAGAGAACCCGGGCCGACATGGCTAGTCGTGAACCCAAAGCGGCACTAACCCATGGGGACAGGCATACATGAATCACATCAAGCATGTCGGTCATCAGCGTGTGAATCCGGGGTATAGCACTGGCTAACAGGACTCAGGGAACCCGGCTGTAGCGAGCTAGGCAGGACTCGGATGTCACCGCGTGACATTTCCCGAAGGGACATATGTGAACGAAGTGAAACACATGCCGCCGGTCAAGTGTCACGAGCAGTAGTCTTTGGGCTAGCAGGACTCCGTGAACCGGGCTGTAGCGGACTACTATGGCTCAAGGAGGCACTAGACTACATTTCCCCATAAGAGAGGCTGCCAAGGATAAACAACTAGATTGTCGGATCCCACACATACCAAGCATTTCAAACATACACACAATATGCTCAGTATGTGTAAATACAACATGGCATCACAACATAACTCTACGACTCAAATATTTATTCATTAGGCTCCGAAGAGCCAAGATATTACAAACATGGGTCTCTCGACCCAGCATTCAGAGCATACAAGTCAAACACAAACGGAAGCTTAACATGTCTGAGTACAGACATCTACAAGTGAAAAAGGCTGAGAAGCCTGACTATCTACCAGATCCTGCCGAGGGCACAAGATCGTAGCTGAGGTAATAAGCTAAACGTCGAAGTCCACGCGGAACTACTAGCGAGACTGAAGTCTCTCTGCAAAACATAAAATAATCAAACGTGAGTACAAATGTACTCAGCAAGACTTACATCAGAACTAACTACATATGCATCATTATCAACAAAAGGGGTGGTGGAGTTGACTGCAGCAAGCCAGCTTTGACTCGGTAGCTATCCTGAACTACGACTGCAAGTAACTCTTTTGAGGTGGCACACACGAGTCCACATATTCACCATACCAATATACCACTATGGATCCGCTCCCGTCTCCCTACGAGAACGCCATCCATAGCACTCACGCTTATCTTGCGCATTTTAGAGTATCCACTTTCACTTGTCTATGAACTGTTATAGGCAACCCGTAAGTCCTTTTCCATGGACACGGCTATTGAATAGATCATATTAACCTGCAGGGTGTACTTCTTCACACACGCTCACCACTTACCGCGTTTACACGACATGTACTCGGCAACCTTCAAGCGGAAGCCTAACGTGGGTGTCGGCCACAGCCTACCTAAACACTCAAGTCTCTAGTCTAGGTTCATCGCCTATTCAGGTTCCATCCGCAGCGAGTCCGGCCGAGGTTTCCACTAACGGCCCCGAATGATGTGTGCAGGTTCGAGATACCAAACGGGCATTCGCACACCGGCCACGTGTATCTACCGCATCACAGCCCACCCCTAGGGTCAGCGCTACGCACGGCCTCCAACGCATATCCTACAAACACCAGAAACTAGTTGCAACTCCTGGACAGAGAACAAGGGTGATTAAGAAGCCGAGAGAGTCAATTAAGGATCCCAATGTGGGGTAGTAACTGTTTCATGGATCACAAACACAGAACTCGGTTCCTGAGGACGGCTGCAATGAGACAACCCACCATGTACTCCTACATGGCCTCTCACCGCCATCGTTTACCAAATCGTGTTCACACACTTAGCTCACACACAAGAGGACATGTTCACACACCATTCCAATTCATTCCCGATGAATCGGACCTGACTCAACTCTAAGCGGTAGCGAGCATGAAAAACAAGCATGAATGAGTAGGCACAACAGGCTCAAACAACTCCTACTCATGCTAGTGGGTTTCATCTAATTCTTGTGGAATGACAGTCATGCAGAGGATAAAGGGGTTCAGCTACGCAGCAAGTAATGTGAGATGAATCGTTGTTGTCCTAATGCAGTAAAAGAGAGCAGGAGTGAGAGAGTGGTATTATATCGGAATGAACAAGGGGGTTTTGCTTGCCTGGCACTTCTGAAGATAATATAGTTCTTCATCGGTGTCATCGAACTCATCGCCGAAACCACGTCTATCGAGAGGGGACAAACACCGGCAACTAAGAAAGAACACAATCAATGCAATGCACATTCACATGAATGACATGTCATGTTAAGGTACTGAATTCACCTAATGCAATATCTAGCCAAGTTAATTGAAGTGGAACTCGAACAAGAACAAATTCCAACTCCAAATGTTATTTCATAAATTGCCCTAATCATCATTTGTCCTATTCAGTGAGGTTAACTTGTTCAAACATGCATGATCATGGCATAAACAGATTCTTCATATTTTTCTGATCATTTTTCATATATAACTTATTTCCATTGGAGTTATAGATTATTTTCTATGATTTTTAGAAGTTCTAACCATTTTCGAATTTCCAAATCATTTAGAATTAGAAATAATCCAGAAAATGATTATCTGCGTACCGACGACGTCATGTGACGTCAGCAGTCAACAGGTCGGGTCCAGGTCAAACTGGCGCGTGGGTCCCAGCGATGTCGGTGTCATTAGTTTAACTAACTAAATTAACATTAGATTAACCCCTAATCTAAGGTTGACTAGGGGCGGGGCCCACATGGTCAAATGGGTCAAACCCGCCGGCGACTAACCGCCGGCGAGGTCCGAGACGGCGGCGATGTGCGGAATCGCAGCACAGGCCACGGTTCGAGGCACGGATGGCACCGTTGGAACCCCGAGCCTCGTCCGCGTCGGCTGGTGCTAGTGGGGTCGCCGGAGACGACCTAGATCGACGGCGGTGTCCGCTTCCGCGGTGGCCGGAGTTCGGTGAAGATGGATAGCGTGCTACGGTGCGCGGGAGGACGAGTGGGTAGGTGTTCTGGGTTCCTGGGAACGCGCTGAGGACGGAAACATGCTCGGACTCGACGGCTACGGGCTCTAGCCACAGCGGCGTCATGAAACGCCGCGAGCAAGCTTTCGGGCAGGGTGGTGGAGCTAGCTAGGGCGCATGAACGGTAGAGAAAAGAGAGGGGGAGGATGCAGCAGCTCACAGGGTGGACGGAGAGAGGGTCAGCGGGCTCGGGGAGGCGCTGAAGACGGCGAATCGGAGTCAGCGATCGCCGGCGCCCGAGGTTGAAGACGATGGCGTGGAGGCGATGCAGAGCTTCCCGGCTCGCGTGGCTCGGCAGGAGGAACGGGTGCATCACGTCGGTTCTTCTGGAAGCAACTACGAGGCGAGGGGAGCACGGTGGCTGTGGCAAACGGCGTCGGCGAGGACGAGCTCCGCTCGGGCGCGTGCAGGGAGAGAGCAGAGAAGGGTGAGAGCATCCGGGAGAGAGTGAGAGGGGGCCCAGGGGGCTGCGTGGCGCTCGGGGGCGACTCCAGGGCACCAGGGAGGCCAACAGGGAGGCAGGAGGTGGCCACGGGTGGCTGTGCGCGCTGCACGCAGCTGCTTCTCCTCCTGGCAGAGGAGGAAGACGACAGGAGCTGCGGTGGTGGGCTGGATTGCCAGAGAGGCCTGGCTAGGTGGGCTGCCTATTGGGCCGCAGGTAAGGCCAGGTCAGTTCTCTATGTCTCTCTCTCTAATATTTCTCTTTTCTATTATTCTGTTATCTTTGTGGCTTTTCTAAAAATACCTAGACCCTTTCAAAAATCACCAAACTGTACATGGCCACTGTATAGAATATATCCAACATGGAACATTTCAGTTTAGGATTATTTGAGCATTTAAAATAATTTATAGTATTTAAATGCCCAAATACAAATAAATAATGATTTAATTCAAAAATCCAGAATGGCCTAGGAAAAATGTGCACCATTTTTGAGAGAGGTTCTAGACCAATTCAAAAATGATGAACTTTTGTGAAGGGCATTCTGGGTTCATTGAAATGTTTTTCAGTTGAACCTGGTATTTTCAGGGGGGTGCTAGGGGTTTCTGACATCCCCATTTCAAGTTTATTAAATTTAAACATGATGCATGGATGCAAATGCCACTAATTACAAACAACTCTGGGGTTGTGACAGACGGGGACGGAGGGCTTTGTCAACTTAGTCAATATGAACGATTCTAGCTCCAGTGACCGTATGATGTCCATCCAACGGCCGTAGTGCTTCTTCAACCTCTGGTCTTCTTACTCCGGCCGCCCAGCAGCGCCGGTCGTGCCGCTTGCTCCTGCCTCCCGTGGCGGCTGTGTTGCCGCCTGTGCCTCACCGCCCCTACTATTCCCACCGCTGGCCAGGCCTGCGGCGGCAACCTCACACGCAGCTGAACGCAGTGAACCCTCATACTCCTCTCGCGCTGGCATCCATCTGCGGCATCTTCACCGGCGCGCGTCGTCCCTTCCTAGGCCTCGCCGTCGTCCACCACCCTGGTGCTCTCGGCGTGGCGTGGTCAACGTGGTCAAGGAACGACTTCCATCGACGTGGATCAGACGTGGAGAGGCCGACAGATTCGCCCATCGCTGCAGCAAGGAAGTGCCTCCTTATTACGCTGAAAATAATGATTCCTCCATCGACAGCAGGGACCCACGGACGGGCCACCGATTTATTTAAAAAACGCTTTTCCCTCGATTGCTGGGACCCACTAGCTACACCTTCGCACGCAAGGAAGTGCGTGCGGGCAAAAACCGATTCGCTTCGATCGCTGGGACCCACCAGCTACATCTTCGCACGCAAGGAAGTGCGTCCGACAAAAAAAACGATTCGCCCCCCTGACTGCTGGGACCCACCAGCTACATCTTCGCATGCAAGGAAGTGCCTGACAGTCGGGACCCACCCGGTCGAAGCGTACGTAGCGTTGTCATTCTGGTCGCGAACGTGTACGTACATACTGGTCGATGTAGAGGTGTGCACGTGTCGTAGTAGAGGCGCGCACGTGTCGTAGTAGAGGCGTGCACGTAGCATGTACACGTACGTACATTGGCCAGGGTGCAAGAAATAAAATACGGCCACGTATGTGTACGTACGGCCAGGGCTCGTCTACATGGCTGGGTCGGAACGAAGAAACAGCGTCGTCGTTGTGTTCATGGGGAGGCAACGGAATGCGTCGTGTTCATTGGGAGGCAACAGCATGCATGGGAGCCAACCGGCTAGGTCGGAACGGAATGCGTGGTCGTGTTCATCGGGAGGGCTTGGACGGAACAGGCGATGGAAACGAGGCCTGGTGTACCGCACAACGGAGGAAACGGACCTCCTACGTTCGGAACGGGGTCCTGTTGATCGGAGGGGTGTGGCGTACCGCAAAAGGGAGGAAACGGACCTCCTACGGTCGAAACAGGGGTCCTGTTGATCGGGAGGTGTGGCGCATCAAAAAGCGGAGGAAACGGACCTCCTACGGTCGTAAACGGGGTCTGTTGATCGGGAGGGTGTGGCGCATCGCAAAACGGATTTAAACAGACCTCCTACGGTCGAAACGGGGGTCCTGATCATCGGGAGGGGTGTGGCGTACCGCAAAACGGGACTCCACGGGATACTGTTCATCTCCACCGCCGACCTCCTCCAGCCTCCACGGGCTACCGTCGACCTCCTCCAGCCTCCACGGGCTCCTGTTCATCCAGCCTCCACCGCGCGCTACTCCACCGGCTACTGTTCAACCACCCCTCTGAAGGAAATATGCCCTAGAGGCAATAATAATGTTATTATTTATTTCCTTATATCATGATAAATGTTTATTATTCATGCTAGAATTGTATTAACCGGAAACATAATACATGTGTGAATACATAAACCTACAGAGTGTCACTAGTATGCCTCTACTTGACTAGCTCGTTAATCAAAGATGGTTATGTTTCCTAACCATGAACAAGGAGTTGTTATTTGATTAACGGGATCACATCATTGGTTGAATGATCTGATTGACATGACCCATTCCATTAGCATAGCACCTGATCGTATAGTTTGTTGCTAGTGCTTTTCTTCATGACTTATACATGTTCCTATGACTATGAGATTATGCAACTCCGTTTGCCCGAGGAACACTTTGGGTGCTACCAAACGTCACAACGAATCGGGTGATTATAAAGGTACATTACAGGTGTCTCCGAAGGTACATGTTGGGTTGGCATATTTCGAGATTAGGATTTGTCACTCCGATTGTCGGAGAGGTATCTCTGGGCCCTCTCGGTAATGCACATCACATAAGCCTTGCAAGCATTGCAACTAAATGTGTTAGTTGTGAGATGATGTATTACGGAACGAGAAAAGAGACTTGCCATGAACGAGATTGAACTAGGTATTGATACCGACGATCGAATCTCGGGCAAGTAACATACCGATGACAAAGGAACAACGATGTTGTTATGCGGTCGACCGATAAAGATCTTCGTAGAATATGTAGGAACCAATATGGGCATCCAGGTCCCGCTATTGGTTATTGACCGAGAGGTGTCTCGGTCATGTCTACATAGTTCTCGAACCCGTAGGGTCCGCACGCTTAACGCTTCGATGGATGTTATTATGAGTTTATATGATATTGATGTACCGAAGGTTGTTCGAGTCCCGGATGAGATCACGGACATGACGAGGAGTCTCGAAATGGTCGAGACATAAAGATTGATATATTGGAAGCCTATGTTTGACTCGGAATCACTCCGGGTGAAATTGGGAATTTTACCGAGTACAGGGGTTACCGGAACCTCCCGGGGGTCAATGGGCCTTGATGGGCCTTAGTGGAAAGGAGGAAAGGGGCCCAAGTGCTGGTCAGACCTTCCCCTTCCCTAGTCCTATTAGGACTAGGAGAAGGGGTGGCCTCTCTCCTTTCCCACTTGGCCAATCCTAGTTGGACTAGGATTGGGGGAATCCTACCCGGTGGGAGTAGGACTCCCAGCGCAGCCCTTGGTGGCCGGCCAGCCCCTCCCTTCCCTCCTTTATATACTGAGGCAGAGGGCACCCCATGACACACAAGTTGATCATTGAGATCGCCTTAGCCGTGCAGCGGTGCCCCTTCCACCAAACTACACCTCGAATATACCGCTGCGGAGCTTAGCGAATCCTCGCGCGGTTGAACATCATCATCGTCACCACGCCGTCGTCGATTTAAACTCTCTCTCAACACTCGGCTGGATCGGAGTTCGAGGGACGCCATCGAGCTGAACGTGTGCAGAACTCGGAGGTGCCGACGCTCGGTACTTGGATCGGTTGGATCGGGAAGAAGTACGACTACTTCCTCTACGCTGCGTCAACGCTCGCTGTTGCTGGTCTCACGAGGGTACGAGACAACACTCTCATCTCGTTGCTATGCATCACCATGGTCTTGCGTGATCGTAGGAAATTTTTGAAATTACTACGTTCCCCAACAGTGGTATCGAGCCTGGTTTTATGCGTTGATGTCATATGCACGAGTAGAACACAAGTGAGTTGTGGGCGATACAAGTCATACTACCTACCAGCATGTCATACTTTGGTTCAGCGGTATTGTGAGATGAAGCGCCCGGACCGACATTACGCAGACGCTTACGCGAGACTGGTTTCACCGCTGTGAGCACTCGTTGCTTAAAGGTGGTGGCGGGTGTCTGTCTCTCTCACTTTAGTTGAACTGAGTGTGGCTACGCCGGTCCTTGAGAAGGTTAAACGGAGTCTATTTGACGAAGTATCGTTGTGGTTTTGATGCGAGGTAAGAACGGTTCTTGCTCAGCCCGTAGCAGCCACGTAAAACTTGCAACAACAAAGTAGAGGACGCCTAACTTGTTTTTGCAGGGCATGTTGTGATGTGATATGGTCAAGACGTGATGCTATATTTTATTGTATGAGATGATCATGTTTTGTAACCGAAGTTATCGGCAATGGCAGGAGCCATATGGTTGTCGCTTATTGTATGAAATACAAACGCCATGTAATTGCTTTACTTTATCACTAAGGAGTAGCGATAGTCGAGAAGCAATAGTTGGCGAGACGACAACGATGCTACGATGGAGATCAAGGTGTCGCGCCGGTGACGATGGTGATCATGACGGTGCCGGAGATGGAGATCACAAGCACAAGATGATGATGGCCATATCATATCACTTATATTGATTGCATGTGATGTTAATCCTTTATGCATCTTATTTTGCTTTGATTGACGGTAGCATTATAAGATGATCCCTTACTAAATTATCAAGAAGTGTTCTCCCGAGTATGCACCGCTGCGAAAGTTCTTCGTCTTTGAGACACCACGTGATGATCGGTGTGATAGGCTCTACGCTCAAATACAACGGTGCAAAACAGTTGCACACGCAGAATACTCAGGTTATACTTGACGAGCTATGCATATAAGATATGACCTCGAACACGGAGACCGAAGGTCGAGCGTGAATCATATAGTAGATATGATCAACATATTGATGTTCACCATTGAAACTACTCCATCACACGTGATGATCGGTCATGGTGTAGTTGATATGGATCACGCAATCACTTAGAGAATTGGAGGATATTTTTCTAAGTGGGAGTTCTTAAGTAATATGATTAATTGAACTTAAATTTATCATGAACTTAGTACCGATAGTATCTTGCTTGTCTATGATGTGTAGATAGATGGCTCGTCTTTGTTGTTCCGTTGAATTTTAATGCGTTCCTTGAGAAAGCAAAGTTGAAAGATGATGGCAGCAATTACACGGACTGGGTCCGAATTTGAGGATTATCCTTATTGCTGCACGTAAGAATTACGCCTGGAAGCACCGTTAGGTGCCAGGCCTGGTGTAAGGGCTGCGCCGAAGTTATGAACGTCACGGCAAAGCAAAGTCGATGACTACTCTATAGTTCATGTGCCATGCTTTACGGCTTAGAACCGGGACTTCAACGTCGTTTTGAACACCATGGGGCATATGAGATGTTCCAGAGTTGAAGTTAATATTCCAAGCGAATGCCCGGATTGAGAGATATGAAGTCTCCAATAAGTTCTATAGCTGTAAGATGGAGGAGAACGGTTCATCGGTGAGCATATACTCGTAATGTCCGGATATAACAATCACTTGATTCAACGGGAGTTAATCTTCCGGATGATTGCGTCATTGATGTAATTCTCCAATCACGCCACCAAGCTACAAGAGCTTCGTGATGAACTATAATATGCAAGGGATGACCAAAACAATGCCCGAGCTCTTCGCGATCTTTGAAAGCCGGAGGTAGAAATCAAAAGGAGCATCAAGTGTTGATGGTTAACAAAACCACTAGTTTCAAGAAAAGGGCAAAGGAAAGAAAAGGAAACTTCAAAAGAGCGGCAAGCAAGTTGCTGATCAAGAGAAGAAACCCAAGTCTGGTCCTAAGCTCGAAACCGAGTGCTTCTATTGCAAGCAGGCTGGTCACCGAAGCGGAACTGCCCCAAGTATTTGGCGGATAAGAAGGATGGCAAGGTTAACAAAGGTATATGTGATATACATGTTATTGATGTGTACCTTACTAATACTCGCAGAGCACTGGTATTTGATATCTGGTTCATTGCTAATATTTGCAACTCAAACAGGGCTACGGATTAGCGAAGATTGGCTAAGGACGAGGTGACAATGCGCTGAGAAATGGTTCCAAAGTCGATGTGATCGCAATCGGCACGCTACCTCTACATCTACCTTCGGATTAGTATTAGACCTAAATAATTGTTATTTAGTACCAGCGTTGAGCATGAACATTATATCTGGATCTTGTTTGATGCGAGACGGTTATTCATTTAAATCAGAGAATAATGGTTGTTCTATTTATATGAATAATATCTTTTATGGTCATGCACCATTGAAGAATGGTTTGTTTTACTTAATCTTGATAGTAGTGATACACATATTCATAATGTTGAAACCAAAAGATGCAGAGTTGATAATGATGGTGCAACTTATTTGTGGCATCGCCGTTTAGGTCATATCGGTGTAAAGCGCATGAAGAAACTCCATCTTGATGGACTTTTGGAGTCACTTGATTATGAATCACTTGGCACTTGCGAACCGTGCCTTATGGGCAAGATGACTAAAACACCGTTCTCCGAACTATGGAGAGAGCAACAGATTTATTGGAAATCATACATACCGATGTATGTGGTCCAATGAATGTTGAGGCTCGTGGCGGATATCGTTATTTTCTCACCTTCACAGATGATTTGAGCAGATATGGGTATATCTACTTAATGAAACACAAGTCTGAAACATTTGAAAAGTTCAAAGAATTTCAGAGTGGAAAATCATCGTAACAAGAAAATAAAGTTTCTACGATCTGATCGTGGAGGAGAATATTTGAGTTACTGAGTTTGGCCTACATTTGAAACAATGCGAATAGTTTCGCAACTTACGCCACCGAACACCACAACGTAATGGTGTGTCCGAACGTCGAATCGTACTTTATTAGATATGGTGCGATCTATGATGTCTCTTCTTGATTTACCGCTATCGTTTTGGGGTTATGCTTTAGAGACGGCTACATTCACTTTAAATAGGGCACCATCTAAACCGCTGAGACGACGCCTTATGAACTGTGGTTTGGCAAGAAACCAAAGTTGTCGTTTTCGAAAGTTTGGGGCTGCGATGCTTATGTGAAAAAGCTTCAACCTGATAAGCTCGAACCCAAATCGAGAAATGTGTCTTCATAGGATACCCAAAGGAGACAGTTGGGTACACCTTCTATCACAGATCCGAAGGCAAGATTTTTGTTGCTAAATTCGAAACTTTTTGGAGAAAGAGTTTCACGAAAGAAGTGAGTGGGAGGAAAGTAGAACTTGATGAGATAATCAGTATCTACTCCCTTATTGAGAAGTAGTACATCACGTAAAACAGTTTCGTGACACCTACACCAAATAGGAGGAAGCTAATGATGATGATCATGAAACTTCAGATCAAGTTTCTACAGAACTCAGAGATCAACCAGAGCAAGATCCGCACTGAGTGGTACGGTAATCCTATTTTGGAAGTCATGTTCTTTGGAACATGATGAACCTACGAACTATGAAGAAGCGATGGTGAGCCCAGATTCCACAAAATGGCTTGAGGCCATGAAATCTGAGATGGGATCCATGTATGAGAACAAAGTATGGACTTTGGTTGACTTGCCCGATGATCGGCAAGCAATTGAGAATAAATGGATCTTCAAGAAGAAGACCGACGCTGATGGTAATTTTATCGTCTATAAAGCTCGACTTGTTGCAAAAGGTTTTCGACAAGTTCAAGGGATTGACTACGATGAGACCTTCTCACCCGTAGCGATGCTTAAGTCCGTCCGAATCATGTTAGCAATTGCCGCATTTTATGATTATGAAATTTGGCAAATGGATGTTAAAACTGCATTCCTGAATGGATTTACGGAAGAAGAGTTGTATATGATGCAACCAGAAGGTTTTGTCGATCCAAAGGAGCTAACAAAGTGTGCAAGCTCCAGCGATCCATTTATGGACTGGTGCAAGCCTCTCGGAGTTGGAATAAACGTTTTGATAGTGTGATCAAAGATTTGGTTTTATATGAGACTTTTGGAGAAGCCTCAGATTTACAAGAAAGTGAGTGGGAGCTCAGAGCATTTCGATATTATATGTGGATGACATATTATTGATCGGAAATGATATAGAATTTCTGGATAGCATAAAGGGATACTTGAATAAGAGTTTTCGATGAAAGACCTCGTGAAGCTGCTTACATATTGGGCATTAAGATCTATAGAGATAGATCAAGACGCTTAATAGGACTTTCACAAAGCACATACCTTGATAAAGTTTTGAAAAGTTCAAATGGATCGAGCAAAGAAAGGGTTCTTGCCGGTATTACAAGGTGTGAAATTGAGTAAGACTCAATGCCCGACCACCGCAGAAGATAGAGAGAAAATGAAAGATGTTCCTATGCTTCAGCCATAGGCTCTATCATGTATGCAATGCTGTGTACCAGACCTGATGTGTGCCTTGTCTGTAAGTTTAGCGGCAGTACCAAAGTAATCCAGAGTGGATCATGGACATCGGTCAAGAACATCCTTAAGTACTTGAGAAGAACTAAGGATATGTTTCTCATTTATGGCGGTGACAAAGAGCTCGTCAGTAACAGTTACGCCGACGCAAGCTTTGACACCGATCCGGACGATTCTAAATCGCAAACCGGATACGATTTACATTAAACGGTGGAGCTGTCGGTTGGTGCAGTTCCAAACAAAGCGCCGCTGCGGGATCTACATGTGAAGTTGAGTACATAGCTGCTTCGGAAGCAGCTAATGAAGGAGTCTCGATGAAGGAGTTCATAACCGATCTAGGTGTTGTACCTAGTGTATCGGGTCCAATGAAAATCTTTTGTGACAATATGGTGCAATTGCCTTGGCAAAGGAATCCAGATTTCACAAGAGAACCAAGCACATCAAAAGACGCTTCAACTCCATCCGGATTTGGTCGGTGGGAGACATAGAGATATGCAAGATACATACGGATCTGAATGTTGCGAACCGCTGACTAAGCCTCTTCCACGAGCAAAACATGATCAGCACCAAGACTCCATGGGTGTTAGAATCATTCTTGTGTAATCTAGATTATTGACTCTAGTGCAAGTGGGAGATCAAGGAAATATGCCCTAGAGGCAATAATAATGTTATTATTTATTTCCTTATATCATGATAAATGTTTATTATTCATGCTAGAATTGTATTAACGGAAACATAATACATGTGTGAATACATAAACCTACAGAGTGTCACTAGTATGCCTCTACTTGACTAGCTCGTTAATCAAAGATGGTTATGTTTCCTAACCATGAACAAGGAGTTGTTATTTGATTAACGGGATCACATCATTGGTTGAATGATCTGATTGACATGACCCATTCCATTAGCATAGCACCTGATCGTATAGTTTGTTGCTAGTGCTTTTCTTCATGACTTATACATGTTCCTATGACTATGAGATTATGCAACTCCCGCTTGCCCGAGGAACACTTTTGGTGCTACCAAACGTCACAACGAATCGGGTGATTATAAAGGTACATTACAGGTGTCTCCGAAGGTACATGTTGGGTTGGCATATTTCGAGATTAGGATTTGTCACTCCGATTGTCGGAGAGGTATCTCTGGGCCCTCTCGGTAATGCACATCACATAAGCCTTGCAAGCATTGCAACTAAATGTGTTAGTTGTGAGATGATGTATTACGGAACGAGAAAAGAGACTTGCCAAGAACGAGATTGAACTAGGTATTGGATACCGACGATCGAATCTCGGGCAAGTAACATACCGATGACAAAGGAACAACGATGTTGTTATGCGGTCGACCGATAAAGATCTTCGAGAATATGTAGGAACCAATATGGGCATCCAGGTCCCGCTATTGGTTATTGACCGTAGAGGTGTCTCGGTCATGTCTACATAGTTCTCGAACCCGTAGGGTCCGCACGCTTAACGCTTCGATGGCGATGTTATTATGAGTTTATATGATATTGATGTACCAAGGTTGTTCGAGTCCGGATGAGATCACGGACATGACGAGGAGTCTCAAATGGTCGAGACATAAAGATTGATATATTGGAAGCCTATGTTTGACTCGGAATCACTCCGGGTGAAATTGGGAATTTTACCGAGTACCGGGGTTACCGGAACCTCCGGGGGTCAATGGGCCTTGATGGGCCTTAGTGGAAAGGAGGAAAGGGGCCCAAGTGCTGGTCGCACCTTCCCCTTCCCTAGTCCTATTAGGACTAGGAGAAGGGGTGGCCTCTCTCCTTTCACTTGGCCAATCCTAGTTGGACTAGGATTGGGAGGAATCCTACCCGGTGGGAGTAGGACTCCTGTGCGCAGCCCTTGGTGGCCGCCAGCCCTCCCCTTCCCTCCTTTATATACAAAGGCAGAGGGCACCCCATGACACACAAGTTGATCATTGAGATCGCTCCTTAGCCGTGTGCGGTGCCCCTTCCACCAAACTACACCTCGAATATACCGCTGCGGAGCTTAGGCGAAGCCCCGCGCGGTGGAACATCATCATCGTCACCACGCCGTCAGGTCGATGAAAAACTCTCTCAACACTCGGCTGGATCGGAGTTCGAGGGACGCCATCGAGCTGAACGTGTGCTGAACTCGGAGGTGCCGACGCTCGGTACTTGGATCGGTTGGATCGGGAAGAAGTACGACTACTTCCTCTATGTTGCGCCAACGCTTCGCTTCTGGTCTCACGAGGGTACGAGACAACACTCTCATCTCGTTGCTATGCATCACCATGGTCTTGCGTGATCGTAGGAAAATTTTTGAAATTACTACGTTCCCCAACACCTCCACCGCCTCATCGCTCATCCAGCCCTCCACACCACGGGTCCTGTTCAACCACCCTCCACGGGCACCCTCCACCATCTACCGCTCATCCAGCCCTCCACACCACGGGTCCTGTTCAACCACCCTCCACGAGCACCCTCCACCTTCTACCTGCTCATCCAGCCCTCCACCACACCACGCGGTCCTGTTCATCCGAGGCAAACGCCACCGCCACTATTCATCCAACCCCCGCAATGCTCACTACTCATCCCGCAGGTAGCATCGATCGGCTTCGATTAGCAGCGAGAGCGGCGAATCGCTGTATCGTTCGATTAACAGCCATCGATCGATCGCCGGGTCCAAAGAACGCGTAGACTCGCAGCAGGTAATCGCCGGGTTCGATTAGAGCCCAACGCCTCGCTTCGGGTTCGATTAGAGCTAACGCCGCACACACGCATGCGCGCGTACGAGATAACGCGCATCGCCGCCCCGACCTCCCATCGTAACCGGGAACTCCCCGAAATTTTCCTCGCCCTCGCTTCTACCACGATTTTTTCCGTCATGGACGGCCCAAAGAATGTCATGCAGCTGCGTCTCCAGCCCGCCCAAGACGAAAAGCCCATTTTCTGTCATGATTTTTTTTCATAGAAGTAGGATCCCACCACATCTATGATGATACCGGGTTTTGTCACAATTATCGTCATAGAAGTGTCATATGTATGACAGAAAAAAATTTAGTTCGGCCCAAAATGTCACGGATGTGTCTTTTTTTTGTAGTGCTATGTAATCGAGTCTGTGAGCTATATAATAAAGATTAGTGTTGATTCAAGGGCTTGATTATTTTTCCATGATCTTGAGTGAATAAAAGAAAAGAGAAAAGAATAAAAAGAAACAAAGAGTTCATATTGATCTTATCGAGAGTAATGACTTCACATAGAAAGAGTATGATGATTAAAAGTTGTTGGGAGTTGGAAAACATAGTTTTGGTCATCGTTTTCACATATAGATATACTATTATTGACATCTTTTATGATTGTGAGCACTCATTAAAATATGACATGCTAAAGAGTTGACGTTGGACAAGGAAGACAACGTAGTGGGTTATGTTTTCTTATATCTGAGATAAAGTATGTTGTTATGGATCATCCAACATGTTGAGCTTGCCTTTCCCCTCATGTTAGCTAAATTTCAAAGACCAAGTAGAGATACTACTTGTGCTTCCAAAACCCTTAAACCAGTTTTGCCATGAGAGTCCACTATACCTACCTATGGATTGAGTAAGATCCTTCAAGTAAGTTGTCATCGATGCAAAGCAATAAAAATTGCTCTTTAAATATGTATGATTGATTGGTGTGGGAGAAATAAGCTTTATACGATCTTGTGATGTGGAAGAAATAAAAGTGACGAACTGCATAATAAAGGTTCATATCACAAGTGGCAATATAAAGTGACGTTCTTTCGCATTAAGATTTTGTGCATCCAACCATAAAAGCGCATGGCAACCTCTGCTTCCCTCTGCGAAGGGCCTATCTTTTATTATTTTCTTCTACCTTTTGCAAGAGTTATGGTGATCTTCACCTTTCCTTTTTACATGTTATCCTTTGGCAAGCACAATGTGTTGGAAAGATCCTGATTGATATATCTAATTGGATGTAGGGGGCATGAGTTATTATTTTTGACATTACCCTTGAGTTAAAAGGTTGGGAGGTGAAACTATAAGCCCCTATCTTTCTCTGTGTCTGATTAAAACTCTGTAACCACAAGTATCGCGTGAGTGTTAGCAATTATGAAAGACTAAATGATAGTTGAGTATGTGGACTTGCTATTAAGCTCTGACATAGACTCTTTCTGATGTTATGATAAATTGCAATTGCTTCAATGACTGAGATTATAGTTTGTTGGTTTTCAGTAAAGTTTACGATTCGTACTCTGTATTGTGAATGGATTATTACTTGAACATAAGAAATCATATGACATTACCTATATATGTTGCTGTTATGAGAATAATCATGATGCCTACATGTCCGTATTTTATTTTTTATCGACGCCTCTACCTCTAAACATCGGGACATATTTATCGTTATCAGCTTTTGCTTGAGGACAAGCGAGGTCTAAGCTTGGGGGAGTTGATACGTCCATTTTGCATCATGCTTTTATATCGATATTTATTGCATTATGGGCTATTATTACACATTATGTCACAATACTTATGCCTATTCTCTCTTATTTTACAAGGTTTACATAAGGAGGGAGAATGCCGGCATCAAGAATTCTGGGCTAGAAAAGCAGCAAATATTAGAGACCTATTCTGCACAACTCCAAAAGTCCTGAAACTCCACGAAAGTCATTTTGGGAAATAATAAAAAATATCCAGCGGAAGAAGTTACCAAAGGGGGGCCCACCTGTCCACGAGGGTGGGGGGCGCGCTCTACCCCCCAGGGCGCGCCCCCTACCTCATGGGCCCCCTGTTGGCTCTCCGATGGCCATCTTCTGCTATATTAGGTCTTTCATCGAGGAAAAAATCATAAGCAACCTTTCGGGACGAAACTCCGCCGCCACGAGGCGGAACCTTGGCGGAACCAATCTAGGGCTCCGGCAGAGCTGTTTCGCCGAGGACACTTCCGGAGGGGGAAATCATCGCCATCGTCATCACCAACGCTCCTCTCATCGGGAGAGGGCAATCTCCATAAACATCTTCACCAACACCATCTCCTCTTATTTCAGTACTTGCAGAGAATACCTTGCTGAAAACTGCTTATCATTTCCTTCTGCTCCTCGTTGGGTTCGACACTCTTACTTATCGAAAGGACTACGATAGATCCCCTATACTTGTGGGTCATCAGGGAGCCGACACGTGTTCCCTCCAGCCAATGATGATTTTACATGTGGAAAATCCCCATTGGTCGGGGCTGTTAACGGGTTAACGGATCCAAAATCGGACCCGATAGCTTAACGGTGTTCCGTTACGGTGGATGCCACATGTCGGTCACCCTTGACGAAAGCACTTCTGTGACGTGCAATTTATCGTCATGGAAGTGGACACTTCCGTGATGATAATTTTGGTAATGTCATGGAACACTTCTACGACAGCACATGTATGACTATCTTGACTCTGTCATAAAATTGTCATGGATGTACATGCATGA